>SKCR01034385.1:0-49269 GCA_019454045.1 Zanthoxylum bungeanum
GACGATACTGAGATAAATACATTGGATGTAAATAACAGAATTTATATTTTGAATATAAATAAAATCTCAAACATATAAAATGACAAATAAATAGCTCAAATTGATTTGATCAATAGAGACGTTATTTGTGGCATTATTGTCTAGGACACAATAAAGAAGACTCGTATATCCACACTTTTAAGAGTGGGTACTAGGACTGATTTGACTATTCAAATAAGGTCTACGAATCTAGTTTTTTTTTTAGGTAAAACCTAAAATACTATTTACTTGGTATAGTAAAAGGCCACCGATCTGTTAGCCCTATTCATGGTGAAGTAAGTGGGCCCATATCTAGCTAGGCTAGATGTGAACATGAATATTCGTGACCTTAACGGATGTGACATCACGTTGTGGTTATGTGTTTCTTTTGAAGAACACAAATCGGAAACTTTAGAGTTTCGACACAAAGTAGACAAACAGATCGGCTGTAGTATTATTCCGCCACGGTAAAACCGTAATGGAAAATACTTAAGCAGTAAGTTTCATACGTAAATGAAAGAGTACGGTATTCTTTCATATGAGGACTCCTCCCGAGCAACGTTAGTTAGACGGTGTGTCCGAACCAAAAACCGAATTTTGTTGGACATGATAAGGTTTCTCACGAGTCGCTCTGAGCTACTATTTCCTTCTACAGGATATGTATTAACAGTGCAAAACTTATTTAGAATAAGGTTCCATATAAATCTGTTTGACAGATATCATATAGGATATGAACAGGGAAGAAACGGGGTTTCTCATTCCTGATAATTTGGGTATGCCAGGCATAGCGTTTGGATGATACCAAACTAGGACCCAAATTGGATAAGTGCCAAATAGGTTATCCTAAGGGAAACCTTAAGTATAGTACTTATAAATCCCACATGAGAACAATGTAATTGTTCTCACCATGCGGTTTTCCTGAGAGGAATACCGATATGCAGTGGTCAGTGGGAGGATAGTGATACTCGATGAAAATCGAGTAATACTGTTCAAGGCACGAAGTCCTTAATGGAACACAAATAGTTCATCTATGATGAAAACTATACCATTAATCTTCAAATACACAAGAACCTAGTAGATCGGATAGAGTCAGAAAACAACCTAGGGTATGGGTTTCTGATCTCACCTCATAAAGATGTCAATCTTATGGTGGTGTACCATCCGACTACGTTTAGAGGAAGTGATACGAGGTATCGACTCCATGTTATGGCAAAGTGCCATGAATCCGAAATGGATTCCATGTATAACAACTATTTTGGATACTAGTTGTTGTACCACAAGGCGTTGTGCCTATGGTACATTAAACGTCTTCAAGGAAGACATACATGGAAGGCAACATACCAACGTGCAAACCTAAGGTTTTGACGGAAAGGTATCGTTATCAACATTGTGTTAATAACGGTTCAACCTTTTTACCTGTTGCCATGGTAAATCCATTTTGAAGATGCTTGTTGATAACTGTATATTTCATTATGAAATATGTCAGTTACAAATCAAAATCGCTTTCCTGAAAAGGAAACCTTTTGGAGGATATTTACAAAATCCTGACGATTTTATATAACCGACAAACAAGGTTTGCGGGTTATTCGATCCATGTTTGGATTGATGCAAGCATAAGGTTCTTGGAACTGTTATTTGAAATAATCATAATGGTTTATGATTTGATTCAAACTACTAAATTCTGTGTATATAAGGAGGTTAGTGGGAGAGCGCACTGACAGTGAAATTCCCATAAAGCAATTGGTGAAAGCTTGGCTTTCATAGATATTCTTTCATAAGAAATTCTCCGTAGAATTCTGGGGAGTAACAACCTTTATTCAAGGAATAAAGATCTACTGGGCTAGATTTAGAGTTGTAACACTCTCTGAGAAATTTTACATTTAAAATGTACTAGTATTGGTGTCTCATACGCTTTGAGCATATGGAGTCACAATCGGTCAATCCAAGGAAGTCACTGGATTAAGATTAAGAACATCTGTCAGTATCTGAGAGAACTAAAGATGTGTCTTAAACTATGGAGATGGAGAACTTGAAGTGACTGGGATCACTACTGCAAGTTTCCAAACAATTAAAATACTACGGTACTATAAAGTTTGAATAACGGAACAGTGAGCTGGAAATCTTCCAAGCAAGATAACTGTTGCCGAATAAACAACAAATGCGGATTATTGCTGCAGCTGAGGCAGCAATAGAAGCCATTTGGATCAAAAATAAATCTAATTAGATTAGATATAGTTCTGTTAGCAGCTGAGCTAGGCGTCAGCACAAGCTAAGGAATTAAAGGTCTCATCGACGATCCAGATATATACTTTTATATCATCTGATTCGTTCGGATCATACATCGTGGCGATGTGATAATCAAACAAATCCGCTGACGAAAACCTTTCCTCAGCAATTTGAGCGAACCTTACATAGTTCGGGGGTAGGACACTCGAGTGACTGGCTATGTGCCAAGTGGGAGATTGTTGGATAATATGACCCATAGCGTCACTATTTGCACAGATCATTGTGTTGCTGTAGCAAATTAACTATGTAACAAAGAAATTGCACTCTCGTCATTTTGATTAGATCACCATAGATATATAAATGAAGAGAGGGTCCCTATGATTGGTTCCTGGATTGAGATGATATGAGACAGTATCAGTCCACGAAGGATTAATCATTAAATATCCCTAGCCGTAGTATTATCGAGACTGGACATCGATAATGCGGAATAGGCTAGTATTGCACTTGTGCTCGTTGTGAGGGCACAACGGCATAGTTCTCATATATATAAGTATTGATACTTGTGCAAGTGCGATAGGAGGTCGTGTTTCACCGATGGTACGGAAAACCTTCACTCTGGATAGACCCTTCGGAATCCCATTGGTATTATGACTAGGTGTCTATGGGAGGCCGAAATCAAGGTAGGTGTGTATAGTCTTAACCTGAGACTTACATCGCTAATACTTACGACAATCGGTAAACTTTGGTTTTGGTGGTGGGGGATCTTAACTTGTTCTGTGTACACCACTTCTGGGTTTATCAGAGAATCGTAGTGTATTGGATGTGATGTCAAGACGGAAGTGTCACTCCAGTCATAATGGAGATGATGTCACGCAGGATACGGTATTAGTGCTCTTCAGTGATGCGCATCCAATCGTGATATTATGACCAGGTCATGAATATCCGATTATAGAGACTAGTTACCAGACATCCGATATGTGTTTCGGACGGGGCAGACACTTATCCAGCCCTAGCACGTGACTATCCGATACTGGGCCGATATGCACAATACATTAGTATACTACGCATGATACAGATCTAGATATTCTTTGATGAATATGTCCGTAGAACTTGGAAGACTTGGTGCTTTGCTAGGAGTCGACCTTGTCTCGTAAATCGGTAGAACGTAGTACTTGGTACGTACGTGATTCGGATACTCCGACGACCGTATTTACTGCCAGATTATCCGGGGATCTCATGGGTCACTTCCCGATAATCCACCGATGACGCACAACTCGCACTCTTGAATAATCTGGGATTATAAAGAAGAGAGAGAGAAAATATAATCTAGGATTAATACGGAGATGTTTTATCCGGGATAAAATGTCGTCTAAAGAGAGAGAACGATTAATTCGGAATTAATCGATGTATTAATATATCGATATATTAGACGAAATTAGATTTCGACGCGGAATTAAAATTAGATTTTAATTCGGGCAAACGATTAATTTAGAATTAATTCGTTAGCGACGTAAATAATAATTTCGGTAGCCGCAATTATTCGATTGAATTAACGTCGCGACGTAAGCTCGGTATTTCGGAAAATATCGAACCCGAACGCGTGAGTGCACGTGGGCCCACTTCATTTGGAAACGTGTGGGGCCCACATGACACATGTCATTCTAATGCATTGCATGTAGATAGTGTACAATGCACTCAATGTTATTGCATGGAAATTGAGTGTTTGACACTCTAAGCCATTGCATGTTTTGTCATAATTTTATTATTAATTAATAAATATTATGGCATAAAATATATTGATTTTTGGTAAATCATTTTCATCTCAACACAATTTCATCTCTCTCAAATTCTCTCCTCTCCTCACGCCAAAAGCTTGAATGGTTCACTGGTTTGGAACCAGAAATGGCGTGAACAAAGGGAAGCCAAGAGTGGTTTTTCATGGTGAGAAATCAAGTGCTAGCACACTTACAAGTCTTGCGAAGGTGGTAGGGAGGTTCGACCATGAGGCGGGACTCATCCGATGGAGTTTGGAGCTCGTTTTGAGACCCAATTTCTGTTTTGCAGGGCAGTGGACTGCCAGCAGTTTGGCGTGAAGGGCAGTACGTTTTTGGCCTTGATTCGTCTTCAAATCGACATAACCGATCAATGTGAGTATTCCGCTACCTCCGTTGATGTATTCACGCATTATTTCATGTCTTGATTTGATCTTGGGACCTTAGAATAAACCAACACATGTGACATCCGATCTGGATCGTATTACGTATTACATACTATTAGTATTACTACGCCTGATACAAATAATATTCCTCAGTGGATTCATGGATATCTGGAGAATTGGGTAGGCACGGTGTTTTGCTAGAAGCCAACCATGTCTTGTAAATCGTTGAGAACATGGTACGGGGTACGCACATGTTCGGATAGTCCGATAACCGTATTTACTGCCAACATAGCCTAGAATCTCTTGGGTCGCTTCCCAAATATTCACCAATGACATTTGACTCAGATAGAATTAATATGGTATTAATTATGAGAGAGAATTAATTTGGGATTAATTGCGGCAAGAAGTAATCGGATTAATTACGTAAAGAAGAGAGAACGAGATTAATTTAGAATTAATCGATAAAATAAATTTAATGGTTAAATTGGATTTTTCTATTTAATTTATTTATTTATGGGAAAAATAATATATCAGATATATTAATGTAAATTGGATTTCAATATAAAATTAAAATTGGATTTTAATTCGGGCGAACGAATTAATTTAGAATTAATTCGAAAGCGACTATCGTAAAAATTTGCAAGGCATAATTATTTAATTAAATTGGATTTAATTACAGCGAGATGACAAATTCGTTTATTCTGAACTAAATGAACCCGATAAAATTACCCGTGACTTTACGTGTGACTTTTTGATTGGGAACACAAAATACCTTTGACTTTCGTGGGCCCAAGTCAAGTTGTGTGTTGTGTAAGCCAACTCAATATGATACAAAAAAAAAGAGGAAATGTGTATATTATTACAGAAGAAAAATAAATTGTTTGTTACATATGGCCCCATTGGGGTCACCCTCATTCCTCAGCTTGTACAGAGGAAACTAGTTCAGCTTTATCAGGCTTAGGAGAAAAAATCTCTAGCTCAGGCTCAGTATAGAGGACCTCAGTTTCAGTTTGGTGGCATGAGGAGCTTCGACTTCCACTGCATGCACTTCGGACTCGGGAGCAAGGGCCTTAGGCTTGCCTTCTTAGGAACTGGGGACATGGACGCAACAGATATGTGTTCGGGGTCTTGGATCTGCTTTGCCGGAGGCATGAGTAAAGCAAGGGCCTCGTCCTATGAGAGCTCCCCCTTGCAGTATTAGATGGCAGTGTGGACGGGCCCCATGTCTACCCCGGGCAATAACATCGAGATGATCTCAGTACATTCTTCAATCCTGTCAAGCTTGGCCTTCTCCAGGTCTGCCTCCAGCTTGGCCTCTTTATTTTTCAGGTCATCCCGGGCCTGATACCTCTCCTTAATTACCGCTTTGAGTTTGGAGTCCAAGCTGGCATTTTCCCACCTAATATGCTCGACCTCATCCTCTGTATCATTCATCTTTCTCTTTACAACAGCGGAGGCATTACGGAGGGAATCATTCAGTGTTGTGGCCTCGGCCGCGGTTTTTTCAGCCTCTAGATCTCTTCTTCTTTTTTGGCCAGTTCGGCCTCTCGCTCTATCATCTTAGATTGGAGCCTCTGTACTTGACCCCCTCAGACAGTAAGCTCATCAATAGATCTTTGTTCCGAGGCATAATATAACTCATCTGCAAGAAGGAAAAAAAGGTTAGAATTCACCAAGTAAAAACGGAGTACGGAAGCGGAAAATGGCATTTACCTCAAGTTTGTGGAATTTGGAGATCAGATCCTCGAGGGAGATGTCCTCAAATTTTTGGATTCGCTCGAGGAGAATAACTTCGGCAGTAAATTGAATGAGGGAACCAGATGGACCACCGCATCCTGGACCTTTTTACTAAGGTTGTCCACCACCAACACTACCCCTCAATTCCTTGTCCCGAAGGGGACCTCTGTTGATTTCCTTTCCTTCCGAGCATCGACCCTCTTAGTGGGGGGCTCTTCTTTTTTTTCTTCCTCAAGCTCGACTACTTCATTGCCGAGCAGACGATAGCGTTTGCTCGAAGGTCTGACTGAGGCAGTGGACAGTTGTATTGTTGGGCTCGAAGCAGCCAATATGAGAGGGGGTTGAGGAGGTGCCACCGAATGAGCGAGCAGTTTGGCTTTTCCCTTAGCCTCAGGGGCAATAAGAGTAGTAAATCATCACCGAGAACTGCCAGCTGCCCCCTAGTCGACTTTTTTGGCAAGGCTCTTGATCCGCCTCTTGATGTCACCTTGCTTTGTCATCCCTGCAGAATACAAGGCAGAAAACATGGTCAGTCTCCAAGTACAAGTAACCTCAATCAGATTTAAACTAAGGGTTGGTGCTTAAAGTGCCAATCCGGATCATATTTATGTCTGATTCATAAATACGAGCAATTTTATTTTCCATAAATATTACTAATTCATTGGTAGCACCCTTGTCTTTTATATGCTTATTCTATCTAATTACGATTATTTATCTGATTACCATTATATCGAAACTGAATATGGTTCAGTGATACGTGTATATTAGACAAAGACCCTAGGATTTAAAATATAGTGCGCAGTTACAACATAGTTTGTAATTGACATTGGGAAGCGCCACTATAAGATGTATATCCTTAAATAAAGTTCCTGGTCAAGATTTACTAACACGGGTCGGTTAGTAAAATTCACTGAGACTAGTACATGTCGTATATCGTGACTTGGTCTGATGGTTTATCCCAATGAACGATATGTCTCGGGAGACTCGTATAGACATGTAGGTGTTTATTTGATAAGACACTGAACGGCTCACTGAAGATTTCCTAATATATGGTACACCAACGTCAATAGGAATCTTCACGATTTGAGCGAGCATAGTGGTCCTCTGACTTGAGATACCACAGTGGGATATATGAGTTATCCTCCACACTTTGATGGCAGTCACGTCAACGATCTATACATGATCAGACCTCCGCATGTTCGTTGGGTGTGGACTGATGCTCATGGTATCCAGTGCGTATTAAGATAGGATCTGTCAATCCTGTGTACAGGGCATATGCATCCTCACGTGTTTACGATCTAGTAAATCCATGGTTGTGGTATAACTTCGGAAATCAGTTCCGAGTGTTATTTAGAGATCGTAAATTGAAAGTCGACTGTATTATACCGAACAGATTTGACGTTTTGATCTATATCCCAGGTATAATACGGATGGCCTGTGACGGAGGGATTATACGTATGCAATGACCTCGGCTTGCATAGTTTAGCGAGATTATCCATGGCCGTCATAATCCATGTGTGGGTGGATTATGGACACGAAATCGGATTTTGTGACGGACAAACCTAAACTTAGAGAGTCTCGCAATATGAAGTGTACTCGTTGAGCACTTGGGCAACTCGATATGAATAATAAAGATTACTCATAATACTTCATCGGATTAAATGAGTTAATCCGGATCGTTTAATCGGTTAAACGATAACACATGCAATTAGGGGATTTTGTCCGCTAATAATTATTATGTATTTGTATTTGATACATAATACGATTAGATACACATTAATTATTTGTCAAATGAGATTTTGACACATGTCATAAATATATGTATTTATTATTAATGTAAATAAAAAATACATATATGGTTGTTATTTAATTAATTATTTATTTAATTGTTAAATGATTAAATAATTAAAATTATATATCTTATCCATTTATCATAATTAGTATGACAAATGGTTATACATAATTGGACCAAATGGCATATATTAATTGTACTTTATATGTGTTCCAATTTGATTGGATTAGATAATGTATAATTAAATTTAATTTGATTAAATGGTTAAAAGACAAAATTGACCCTAATTTTCTACACATTTTCGGTCAAAAAGGGATTTAAATAAAATAAAAAATTATTTCTCCCTCTTGTTATCTTCAACATTTCCGAAAGCTCTCAAAACAAAAATGGGTTTCATGGGTTTCATTTCTTTGATGAAACAAAGTGAAGAAAAAAGAAAAAAAATCAAGAAACAAAGCTAAGGAAACATAGGATTAAAGGTAATTCTAAAATCCCTAAGCTTGGAAAATTATTTTTCTTGTTTCTTGATGATATACTGATTTCTAGGGTTTCCTCTTTTTCATTTAATTTGGGGCTTTTGGTTGTGGAAAATGGATTGGAAGTTAGAATGCATGTGTGAAGTAGTATTGGGTGGAATTAGTGTAATTTGCATCTAATTTATTCATTTGATGAATGGTTTCCATTCTAGAGATGTTTATCCACTCTAAATAGCCTATAATTATTCTTGGGTTGTTCATGTGTGCTGGGACTCAATTGGTGTTAGATTAATTAGATTAATCTTGTTAAAAATAGGATTTAAGCATGAAATTTTGGCAAATTTGTTCACTGGATCAGACCTGCACATGAATCTGATTTTTGTGATGAAATTATTGTCTTATGAATGTTTTGGATGTGTTTTGGGTGTTGGCACATTTGTCCGAAAGTGTTTCCGACATGAAATAAGCGAAAACAGCCAAAAACGGCGTTACCCGGTGGATTTTGAGCCAACCGGGTGACGGATGTACAAAAAGTGAAACCGTCACTGTTTGGGCAGCCCATGAACTGCCCCGACACTATTGGAGCTAACCTGGGAAATTTCTATAAGTGTCGGGTGGTCAGTTCGGTCAAAAACGTGTTTTAGGCTATTTTGCGGAAAAACCGTTTTCGTAAAAGTTTCGCGAGTTTTCAACTTGTTTATGTCAATATTTGATATTGAATAAATAGGTTTAGGTGAAATATGAATAAATTATTCATATTAGATATTGAATAATTTATTTGGTATTTTGAAAAAGTTTTAAAATACGATTTCGCCCGGACCTGCGCTTCCGCTGCGCCACATCGCCCAAAACCCTAACAAGTAGGTCAGAGAATAACTACCTAATCGTCTTAGAGCCTGTGGAGGTGTGTTCAGGATGAGGCCCGATTCTATGAAGGCGATAACATTGACAATGTTCCTCCAGAAGTTGGAAAAACTCTGGGCTTTCTTAATCCTGGTCCAGACCTCATGGCTAACTTTGGGAGGATCCCTCCAGCAGACTGAAAAGGTTGGGGAAGTTAGTATTTTTTTCATAAAATTTACAAAAAAAAACTAAGGGGTCAGGTTCTCACCTCATTCCGTAAAGACGTCTAGGACATCATCTCTTCAGAGTCTGTTGACCGAGACCGACCTCATTCGCCCGTGGCCCAGAACTAGGGATCTTTGAAGTTTTTGTTAGTATGGGGGAATTCGGTGATGAGAGTAGGTACGTCGGCATAAAAGAAGAGGTAATACCAACTGTGATAAGTTTTTGGGTTGGCCTTTAGTATCCTCCAACTATTCAGATTCAGCTAGCAGGGAGCGACTTCCATCGAGGCAAGCATCCTCGCAAAGTAGGACTGGATAGGCAGTCGCAAGCCGTATTTGAAGAAGGATTGGAGGAAGGCCACAGAGCCGGACTCGGGCCGACTTGCAAACTCACCAAGGCTCGGGACCTCGAGCGCTATGTCTATGGGGACCTCATACTAATGGATGAGTATGCTTAAAGCATCTTCCGTGATGGTTGAAGGGCGGTCCATGTTCAGGGAGGACTAGTCTAGTTCGTCCGATTCAGGATTTTTCCGGAGAATTCGGTGACGGTAGGTGTCGTTCTCTTCCTGAGATGGAGTTAGAGTGGTATCTAATTCTTCTAAGCTGGCCGCCCCCGAGCTGGAGGAAACCTCTTCTGCATGAGAAGACTGAAGGATTGGGGGCCGAACTGAGGAAGATTCAGCATCTGACATCCCTAACATGGTACGGTCCGAAGAGGCAGTTATTAATCAGTTTGGGGGGATCATATACCAAAGGCTATTCTAGCGACAAGGGACCTAGGCCTAAAGTCTCTAAACGTCTTAGCAATGGCCAAAAATAGTAAGTCTTTTCATAAGCATCAAACCAAACATACACTAAACAGCAAACCCAAGAAACCCGAAAATCAAACATCCTAATCCACCATCCATCATTCGGCCTAAGAACACATGCATCTTACACCATCCAACCAACCCGCAAACCACACCACATATTTCCACAACACATTCACAACACAGAGTAGAGGCATAAACACAAAAACATGATAGAAAACATGAAGAGCAAGCAAGAATAAATACATGGATATTCGTACGCAACAAATAAACACAAAAGTCTCAGAAATTAGGTAAAATGAGGTCGAGCAGAAGACTTACTTGATTCGAGAGGTTGAATGGAGAGAAGGTCTGGTAGCTCTTGAAGTCTGTGATCTCAGAAGTGGGGAAGAAATCTTTTGCACTTCGGAAGAGCAGGTTTTCTTAAAAGAGGGAAATGTGTGATGTTTTCCCCTTTTTGAAGGTAGCTCGGGACATTTCTGGCTATTAGATCAGAGGGAGAGGGCTCAGATGCGCACTGTGTGTCACTTTCAAATTCCATCTACTCAAGTTCTAATGAATGGCTGAGATTGGAAACCCTTCAGCTGCCCCTGAACGGTTGATTGTTTTGGTTTTGGCGGGAGAACCATGGATGCTTGACAAGTGTCGCGGCCAGATTAAACCCTCAATATGATTTGATGGGCATTTATTAGTTAATGATGGTTTACGGTTTCCATGGGGCAGCTACCAAAAGAGTAAATGGGGGTATTTGTTTCAAGTCACGGACGTTGTTTGGACTGGTATCAAAACCTCAGTTCCCGAGCACATGAAGATGGCAAAGACATCCCGATTGGTAACCGAAGCAGGTTTTTTGGCTTATAGAGATGAACGTCGTCCTGTTGATCATCATTCCTTTTTCACTTTATAGTTCCCGGCACCAACTCGTACACTCGTTGAAATCGATAACTATGGGACATATATTGATGGTGATTTTTGTGACCAAGTACTTTGAACAGCACAAAAATGGCAGAAGGGGGATTTCTTCTTTTGGGAGGATGAATATTCTGAGATTATTGACCGTTCCTTGACCAGGCATAGTATTCAGATATGGTCTCCTGGATTTGACCGACCTGAGGATGTAACATGGTGCAGATATCAGAGACCGAGGACATCAGAACAACCCCGACCACTATAGTCCGGCAGATCGGATCATATATATCTTATCTCCCCGGTCAAAAGAATGAGCTCCGATATTACGAATAAGGTCGGACGTAGCTTGGTCAATTCGGCATGAGAGTTTTCCATCCTAATGAAGTCAGACGTGTAACCGAGACTGTTTGGACATTTCCTTCTGACACATGCCACCGCGTGAAAGCATCTTTACAGGCTGTCTTCTTAGAGGTTGAGTGTGGAGTATTCCCAAGAAGGCTGATTTAATGAGAAGTCAGATGGCATGCTTACTTTCGGCGGGGCAGTTGAGACAGAGAATCCATCAGATAGCAGAAAATTCATGTGGCTGACATCATAAAGATATTGGGAATAATATTACTTTTTCTTAGTATATAAAGGGAGGGGAAACACATTTGTAAGGGTTAGCAGAATTTTACTGAAGCACTACTTGTAAGAAAACACTAAGAAAACAGCTCGGTATTACGCGTCCACCTTAGAGAAGAGGTCGGTCGAGCTCGGTTCAGTTATAACACCAGTATTCCTCTTTGTTCTCGTGGACGTAGGTTGGATCCATTCCGCCGAACCACATAAACCCTTTGTCGATTTAGTGTTTGTTCTTGTTTCTTCTTCTCTGCTAAGTTTGCTTTTGGTCCCCAATAACCAAACAAATTCACGTTTGGAGGAGGATTATTCTAGGAGCGGTATTCCAAACCTGGCCTTGGAATGAAAATCACCCGTCAACAGAACCTATATTATTGATTTAACTGTTGAGATGGGCTCTACTTAATCGCCCACATTTAAACTCATCCCTCATTTTTGGACATTTCTAGGGGATATTTTTTAGTAACATTCTAGTGACATTTCTGTTTCAAGCAGTTGTACACTTTAGAGAGAACATAGAATATACAACTGCTTGAAATATGAATGTCATTATAATATCACTGAAAAATGTATTCCTAAAATTATTGTTCAATTTTTTAGAACCCCCTCTAAAGAGTCTTCAAGTGTATCTCATTTTAGAGTAGAGAACATGAGACCAATCAGGCTAGCCCTGCTTGTTGTTGCACGATAACAAGCGACGAAGTTTAATTGAATTGAAGTTTACACAACCGTTATGATAAGGTCGTTGAGCTGTACCCAGCCGTAGGCACAACGGTCGCGAATCCGTTGAACTGTTAAGGCAGCCGAAGCAACCACAGGCCGAATCTTGTTCAACTCTTTTTCCATTGCTATTTTAGCAATAATCTCCTTCTGCGCTTCCCAACAAAAATAAAAGATCAACTAAACGCTCATGGCCAGCAGGGACTCTGCTGTGACTCTTGTCTCCAATCCCAAAAATTGGGATTTGGGAGTAGATTTCTCTCCGATTATTTGAGTGTGAGTAGATATTTATGGTTAGGGCTCGTCTCTTAGTATACGTAGATGTTTAGGTGTGCGATAATTGTATATATTGAATATCCCAGTAGATTTCAGATTGTATATTTGTAAAATTGTAATTCAAAAAAAAAAAGATCGAATAAACGATCACGCGATATAAAATGATCCTCAATAATCATCTAACAAATAATTAAGTACCTTTCTATTCCGCGTACACTGTCCAACAGATGGCAGAAATAATTAAGCTGCTTATACAAATCTACTTCTGTGTGGTGAAGGCACATTTTGCACCAAAAAGTCTTTAGTTATATGATAAATATTTCACAAGAAATTTGATTATATTGTAGTGTATACGACTAGATTGAGGTGAGAACCTTACCTTCCGTACAAGACGCCCATTACACCGAGGATATAGTTTGGACAAACTGTTCCCCTCTCAGCATCACCCATCACACTAAGGTTCAATCTACGGGTGGTGTATTTGCAAGTTTCATCGTCACACTGAAGGCATAAGATTAAGTAATCAAAGGAGATTAAATTCACCGCACAATACGTAGATAAGCTACTGAAAACTAAATTCTATGAGAGCCAGTAGATTACTGTCATTAAGCCCTTATAATACTTTGAGACAAACCCCTCCACTTGCCTTTTGACCTAACAGACCAAGCACGGTTTGAATTGTTGGAGTTGGTACTCGGCGTGCCGATTTATCATGTATTTCCTTGTAAATACAAGTATGAACAATATTTTGTTATGAATAAAATTTACAGTTTCGTCAATATTTTTTATTAGAAATGGGAAAGACGTGTTTGACCTAGGAATGATTAAGTTATAACGTAATTGCAAAAGCATCGCAATTGACAGGGAGAAACGTTATAAGAGTATAATTCTTAAACAGTTCCTGGTCAAGGTTACATTCTTGGTCCGAAAGTAAACCTCAAAGACTGATACATGTTGTATATCGGAATATTAGTTTCCAGTGGTTTATCTCAGTGAGCCACGAGTCTAGGGAGACTCATATAGACATGTAGGTGTTCATAGCGGATGAGCATTGAACGACTCACGGAAGATTCCTAATAGATGGTACGCTAGCGTCAATAGGAATCTTCTCGAGTTGAGTAACATAGTGGTCATTTAACTTGAGATACCATGGTGGATATATGAGTTATTGTAGGCACTGTATTTTTCATAAGCCCAATGATGAGCCTCGTATGGTGGCACAACCTGAAAAGTTAGGGAAGTCGTGGGAAACAAATGCCGGAAGGGAAAACTCCAAAATTAGCACCACATTGGATTCAGACTCACTAGCCAGCCTCAGATAAGCTCAGTCAGTTTATGTTTTAAACCTTAGCCTCATCCCAAAACCCCTGCAATCCATGCCATACACGCCCACACCACACATAGCCCATACAACCCATCCACAAAGACCACACGCCCAAGCCTTCCCAAATAAAAAATATCATGCAAAACACATGTTAAAATCCCCTCAAATCACCTTCCAATTTAACAAGATTGTGAATCTCATCCTCACCAAAATTATGAGAATTTATTCCTTAAATAAATTGATAGAATATCTCCCAAATTTGCTTGATTTTATTTCTAAGATTAGGAGATCCCTTGGCATTATAAAAAGACAACAAAACCAAACCATAGGGAGTCTCTCTTCTCTCAACCTAAAACACACACCTTGCACGACAATCACAACCTAAAAAAGCCCTAACTCTCTTCTTCACCTTGCTTTCAAGTAAACAAGAACAAGCCAAGAACCCTACTTCCTCTTTTCTTCTTTCACGTAAACAGCAACAATCAACAAATAGTAGTCAACCGACTAAATCAACAAGCCAACCGATCCAGCCAGCCCATTACCGTGAAAACAAAAAACGCTCACCAAATTTCTGGTCACACTATTACAGTTCGGGAACAAGACCCAAAGATCGAAGCATCTCACACTCGGTGGTTCGGAACAAGACCAGAGGTTGAAGCTATGGGGGTTTTTTAGGGGGTGAGTCCGGTAACGCAGCGGAAGCGGTGAAAATCCGATTTTCAGATTTCAAAACTTTTTCTCGGATTAATTAAATAAACATATTTATTTAATATTCCAATAATCAAATTATGAAAATAAATTCAATAAAACAATTTTAAGTGAATTTACCGAAATGCCCTTGCTTTGGTATTTTGTCTGTTTTAGTCGAAATTGATCCAATCAATTTTGAATGATTCTAAATCATTTCTAAGATGAACTTATGATGTTCAAAACATCAAAACACCAAAGGAACCAAAATCCCCAATTTTTCTTATCTTGGCCGAATGCACTCCTTAGGGAGTATTTTGTGCATTTTGCACTTTCATGCTTCAAGACACATCCAAATGATATCCAATCAACATGAAACTTTATATGCATCATATACACACATAAATACACAACATATATGAAAACCCCCAAATTTGGAATTAGTCATGAACCCTAATTTTTCAATTTCCACAAATTGGACAAATTAGACCAAATACATTAAATCAATTACTTCAATCATCATTCTTCCATCCAATCCAAGTCTCAACACAATGAAACAACTCAAGATCAAATCTAGGTCATTTAAGAGTGGGTCAATAACTCTAGATTAGCAACATGGTTTCCAAAACCTTAAAAGAATCGTTATAACTACAATAGTTACAAGCTTTCTTCATTACACATGCTTCACACTTCTCCAAAACTTCCATCATCAAAACCACAAGGAACAAAGAAAGAAACATCCTAAGAATATCATATATTAAAGCCAAGAACCTAAGGAACATATTCCTTACTAATAGCAAGTTTGAAAAACTTACTAAATTTCCAAGCTTTTGAAGTTTTCTTTCTTTCTCAAGCTTCCTTTTTGTTTCTTCAATGGTGTATCTCTTTTGTAAAAGTGTATTAGGTTAAGTGTTAAATGAAATGAAAATCAATTTATACTTGTTCATAATGGCCTTTGGCCGAAAATGACTAAGGCAAAAACAAGGAAAATAATTTCAATTTCATTTCAAGTCAATTTGGTCAACTTGCCTAAATATCTAAATAACAACTTTATTAGATATTTATTTAAGTCAACAATTGCAACTAACATCATTACTTTAAATATCCTAATATAAGATATTTATATTTTAATTAATTTAATTATTTAACAATTAATTAATTAATTAATTAATTAATCAAATACAAATATATTAAATATATGTATAATATTTACATTAAATATTAAAAACATATATTCATTTAGGAAATAAGTCAAATAACTCTTTTTGACTATTAATTAATGTGTATTTAAATTAATCAAGTATTAAATGTAAATACACAATAATTAAGCAAATGACTATCTAGTCTCTTTAAACACGTATCTTGCGTTTAACCTTTAAACGACTTTATAAATAATCAATATTATTTATTAATGTTGCTCTAGTGCTTTACGAGTATGTTTCATTATTGAGACTCTCTAGATTCAGGTATATCCGTCACGAAATCAAATTTCGTGTCCATAATCTATCCACCCGTAGATTATGACGATCACGGATAATCTCGCTGAACCATACAGGTCGAGGTCATGGCAAATGTATAATTCCTTCGTCACAGGTATCCGGATAAGTCCCAGAGATATAGATGTAAACGCCAAATCTCTATCGGGATTATCCAGTCGACTATTCTATTAGCAATCTCAAAAGAATGTTTAGAACTAGCTTCTAAACTTTACCACGGGCCCATGGATTTATCTGATTGCTAATCATATGGACTACCTATGCTCTGGTACACAGAACTGACGGATCCTATCTTGATACACATAGGACACCCTGAGGATCTGTCTACACCCAACGAACAGGCAGAGGTCTGATCTAAATAGATCGGTGACGTGACTGCCATCTAAGTGTAGAAGATGTCTCATGTGCCCACAATGGCATCTCAAGTCTAAGAATCACAAGTGCTACTCAACCCAAGAATATTCTTATTGACCCTGGTGTACCATCCATTAAGAATCTTCAGTGAGTCGTTCAGTGTTTATCCGCTATAAACACCTACACGTCTATACTAGTCTCCAAGACTAATGGTTCATTGAGAAACCATTGGAATCATATATTCCAGTATACGACATGTACCGGTCTCAACGGGTTTACTATACTGACCAAGTAGTGTAAACCTTGACTAGGAACTGTCTGAGAATGAAACGTCATGATACTACTCAATGTCCGTTGCGACGCTTTTGCAACTGTATCATGACTAATCATTCTAGGGTCATTACGTCTTTACCATATAGAAATATAGATTATATTATAGAAACTGCATATATTATTCATAATAATAATGTTTTACAGAAGTATTTAACAGAAATACAACCGGGAATTGGCGCTCTGAGCACCAACCCCAACAAAATCTCCCACTTGCTCTAGTGCCAATATATCTAATACCTATCGACTCCACGTGTTTATCAAACAACTTCGGAGGTATGGCCTTCGTCAGCGGGTCTGCTACATTATCTTCACTCGGTACCTTACACACGACAATATCCCCTCGCGACACGATCTCTCGAATGATGTGGTACTTCCGTTCCACATGCTTCGACTTCTGATGCGCCCTCGGTTCCTTTGCTTGCGCAATGGCTCCAGTATTATCACAGTATAACGGAATCGCATTCTCGATACTTGGGACAACTCCCAATTCTGTGATAAAGTTCTTTATCCACACAGCCTCTTTTGCAGCTTCAGAAGCTGCAATATATTCCGCCTCAGTGGTGGAATCAGCTGTCGATCCCTGTTTGGAACTCTTCCAACAAACTGCACCTCCGTTAAGGGTAAAGACAAATCCAGATGTAGACTTTCTATCATCGGGATCCGATTGGAAATCGGAGTCTGTATACCCATTAACCTGCAGTTCGTTTCCTCCATATATTATTAACTTATCCTTAGTACATTTAAGATACTTTAGGATATGTTTAATGGCCATCCAATGGTCATTACCTGGATTGGACTGATATCGACTAGTTACGCTAACAGCGAAACTGATATCAGGCCTCGTACATAACATGGCATACATTATGCTACCCAAACACGAAGCATAAGGTTGGTTAGACATTCTAACCTTCTCATCTTCTATTTGTGGACACATCTTCTTAGAAAGATGAATCCCATGTCTGAACGGTATGTTTGCTGTCTTACAGTTACCAAAACTATACCGTTCCAAGATCTTATCTACGTAAGTTGATTGGGATAACCCAATCAGCCTCCTTTGTCTATCTCTATAGATTTTTATCCCTAAAACATAGGAAGCTTCTCCCAGGTCCTTCATGGAGAAATTCTTACAGAGGTACGCTTTGACGCTTTGCAACATTCCTAAATCATTCCCAATGATTAGGATGTCATCAACATATAGGACTAAAAATACGACCATGCTCCCACTGGTCTTCTGATACACACAGGATTCTTCCGAATTCTTGAGAAAACCAGACGATCTAATAATCTCATCGAATCGAAGATTCCAACTTCGTGAAGCTTGTTTAAGTCCATAAATGGACTTCTTAAGCTTACATACCATACCCGATGTTTCGCTGGATGTGAAACCTTCCGGCTGTTCCATATAGATTTCTTCATCAAGAAATCCATTTAGAAAAGCCGTTTTGACATCCATTTGCCAAATCTCGTAGTCATGATACGCAGCTATAGAAAGCAAAATCCGGATAGACTTAAGCATTGCTACCGGCGAAAAAGTTTCATCGTAGTCGACGCCAGGTCGCTGCGTGTAACCTTTTGCTACCAGTCGGGCCTTGTAAGTTTCAACCTTACCGTCAGGCCCGCTCTTCCTCTTGTAAACCCATTTACAACCGATAGGAACAATTCCTCCGGGAAGCGGAATCAAGTCCCAAACTTGATTTTTATGCATTGAGTCTATCTCGGATTTCATGGCACTTTGCCATTTCACGGAGTCGATGTCCAACATCGATTCTCTATAGGTGAAAGGATCTGTCTCTTCAACTAAGAGAACATCCAGACTCTTTTCTTGTATCAAATACAAGCGTTCAGGAGGTCTAGATACCATTTCCGACCTACGGAGCGTGTGTGTTGAAGGTCCTTCATCTACTTGAACTTCAGGTTCCTCCGTTGGTTCGTTGTTTTCAGGTTGGACTTCATCAAGCTCAACCTGTCTATGATCACCACCTTCTGACAAAAATTATACTTCTAGAAATTTTACGAAGTGAGCTACGAACACATTTCGATGCTCGGTATCATAGAACAGATATCCCCTCGTGTTCGAGGGATATCCAACAAACCTAAACTTTTTCCCTCGAGGCGAAAGCTTACTTTGCTGAGTTACCCTGACATAAGCAGGACAACCCCAAACCTTAATATAATTAAGATTTGGTCTCCTACCGAACCATATCTGATACGGTGTCGTAGGAACAGCCTTTGAAGGAATCTTATTCAAAAGATGTGCGGCTGTTAAGAGACAGTAGCCCCATAAGTAATAGGGCAAATCTGTGAAACTCAACATCGATCGGACCATATCCAATAAAGTCCGATTTCTCCTTTCAGATACACCATTGTGCTGTGGTGTACCTGGAGGAGTATATTGAGCGAGAATCCCATTCTCCTTCATATAATCCATGAACTCACCACTCATATATTCACCGCCTCGATCTGATCGAAGGCATTTAATATATTTACCAGTTTGTTTTTCTACTTCATTTCGGAACTCTTTGAACTTTTCAAAGGTTTCTGATTTATGTCGCATCAAATACACATAACCGTACCGTGATAAATCATCGGTAAAGGTAACGAAGTACGAATAACCACTGTGAGCAGTTTGACTTAGTGGACCACAAACATCAAAATGTACGAGTTCCAGTAAGTTAGTGGCACGGTGTCCAACATCAGAAAATGGGGCTTTGGTCATCTTACCCTGAATACAGGATTCACAAGTTGGATAGGATTCAATGGTAAGATCTGATATCAAACCATTCCTAACCAATTGGGTAAGGCTGACCGGCGTAAACACACACGTATAACGCAAGCGCACGTATCGTTCAAGTAGTATAAAAATATCGATCCCACGAGGACTTAATTCCTACTATTGTTATTAGTTGTTGATACTATTTATTTACAAATATCTAATTGAGGGAGAAGTGAATGATTGCTTGAAATGATCTGCTTTGAAGATTTGCTAAATAAATAAATAAATAAAAAGACAAAAGAAAATACTAAGGAAAATAAAAGACTCAAAGATCTAGGGTTGCGAATCTTTCTAATATCTTTTAAAAGATGAAGTAGGTATATCATAGTTAGGTAAATTATTGAATTATTAATCTTGAATACTAAATTATGTAAAAGCCTCTTCCGATGGTCATTTACAAATACCTAGAATAATCAAATTGAACCATATGTCTATGTCAATTAAATTACCTAGATTCATTAAGATTAAATTCCAATTATTGATTACCCCCGCCCGACAGGTATATCTATCATTGTACGGAAATCTATTAAAGGTTTATCTATCCTTAAAGAAGATCGTGGGTTGTTGAGTATAAGGTCTTTAAACTTAAAATCCCTATGTCTAGTTAATTTTAAGTTTTATCTAATCAATTTTATTAGTGATCAGTTAATAAAAAGGCATTAAGGTTATGACTCAACAAATAATTCTTTTAGTTACCCAAACTATAATCTAACCCCTTTTTAAATCGGTAATATTAGATTTTATCACAACCCTAGATATTTAACTTAGTTACAACACATAACTAAAGCTGATATAAACTTTAAAAGACATAAAATGAAATTACTGAAAAGTAATAAAAAGAAATGCTAAGGTAAAAGGAATTAACTTCTACTATTTACTATTTAGATATCTCCCAATAATATAATATATAATCTTGTGATATTTTAAACCAACCGTCCGGAATGGCGGTATCCTGATTAAGTCAAATTCAAATATACCAGCCATAAGGCGGAACAGAAATATAAATTTAAACCAACCGACCTAGAATGGCGGTATCCTCATTAAGTCAGGTTTAACCAGTTTAAATTGAATAACCAACCGACCTAGAATGGCGGTATCTTTTTATTAATTCAGATTTTAAATAGTTTATATATTATAATTTAAGGGAGATTAATCTAAATAGCAAAAGTAAAAGAATTACCTTATTACCTCAGCATAGAGACGTTACCCCCTCATGGATGGATAGAATTACTACTACAAAGCGTAAATAAAACTGAATAAAAGAAGAAAATATGAAGAACTCTCAATTTATTTATAAGGATTTCAGAGGAAGAGGTACATTTGAAACTAAAAATTCGAAATCTATTTATAGGCAAAAAAATCTAATTTTTTATTATTATTTTTCTGATTTTTATTTTTTTATTATTTTTCTGATTTTTATTTTTTATTATTTTATTATTATTTTTTTTGGATCGCTGAATTTTCGACACGTGGCATGGTGTGCTAAAAAAATGGCTCGCTGAATTTTTGACATGTGGCATTGTGGTGCAATTACCAAAATACCCTCGGTGTCGGGACGCCCAAATATTACCAAAATACCTTTTTAGTCAAATTTCACAGTTTTGCTCCAAATCACCTCCAGAATGTCCTGAAACTTTATTTTGGTGTCGGGATGCCAAAAATTACCAAAATACCCTTTGTGTCGGGACGCCCAAAATTACCAAAATACCCTTTTTGCCAAATTTCACCAAATTTCACAGTTTTGCTTCAAATCACCTCCAGAATGTCCTGAAACTTTATTTATCTACAAAATAACACAAAACACATCAAAATATTCACAAAACTCAAGAAACTATACAAAATATTAAGTTAAATGAGTGGGAAATAGTGATACATTTATCACTCATCACACCCCCAAACCTAACATTTTGCTAGTCCTCGAGCAAAATAAAATAACAAAGTAAATTTAACTAAGCCACTTTCGTAGGGATCACGATTGCATTTAGCATATGCAACAAGCCTTTAAACCCCTAGGTGTCCCTAGTGGACGAGTTGTAGTCTCGTGAAGGTTTACAGCAATGATACCCACAAACATTTTATAAAAGTAAAAAGGTAGTGAAACTAATGCACACAAAAGCAAAAAGACAAGAGAAAAGAGAATAAAGAAGTTAGTGACTAATCAGGTGAAACTTCTACTCCAAGTTTATTAGTTGTTTTATTTCATTCTAAATTACTGAATAAGTAAATTCTCCGATTATTTTTACCATTTCTTCATATACACAGCCAACATAATATTAAACAACTCATTTCGCCATAACAGTCATAAGTGCAGTTGATAAGAGAGTAATTTTTGTCCTAAAGTTTTATCAGATTTCACACCTTTTGTAGTAATGGAATAATTTTTTTTTTTATTTTCTGATTTTTTCTTTGATTTTTTTCTTTTCTCTATTTTTTATTTATATACAATATCTTTCATCTATGTAGCGAGCTTTGGGCCGGTGGCTCCCAAACCAGTTGGCTTTAGGGCATCAGGTGTTAAGACACCCCTAGGGACTTAATTACTCAGACTTCAGATATATGTATTTTTTTTCTATCATCTTTTTGATCCATGTAGCGAGTGTTGGGCCAGTGACTCCAAAACCAGTTGGTTTTAGGGCACTAGGTATTAAAATACCCTTACGGACTTAATAACTCGGATCTCAGACATTTTTTTTTTTTATTCCATCACTTTTTTTTTGAGATGCTTCTCCAATTAAACTATAGCACTGAATATTGCAATCTTTTCAATTTTATCCTATGTCCGTATGTTACCATGTATGTTGATAATATCTGCCAACTAAGTATATGAAGATCCATTTTAGTCAGTTTAATGGAGAATTTACAGATTAAATAATTCAAAAGTGAATAAACAAAAATTAACTTGTTTTGAATTAGGTTTGAAATACGTCTCAGGAGTGGAAATTCCTTACAAAACTATTTCTTACCAATTTCATTTTTTTAGTCAACATAACAACAAAACATTTCTACTGGTCATATAACTATAATTTACATGTGTGTGTGTGTGTTTTTTTTTTTTTCAAAGGCTCTTGCTGACGAAGGATTGTTCACAACTAGGACTCCCCACTCAAGGGTTCAAGCGACCAAGTGAACGCACCTTTTTTATACCTTATGGTACGTGCCAACGAATTTATGGTGTGTGACTAACTGTCGAATGGACTTCCCGTTGTAGATTCCCCAGAGGGAAGGTGGAGCGAGGCTCACTTAAATACCCAAGCCCCTTAGGCTCTTATCGCTTGGTGTCAGGAATAAACAACGAGTCCTCCAAACTAGTCTATCACAACACGCTACAAGTGAATGATTATCTAGGTGCCTTCATAGCTTTTCCTTATAAAAAGGTAGTGAGTGAAGGAAGACACCAAACCATCACCTAGCTATAAATATGCCCTTTGTTTTATTAATTTTTTAATTTTTTTGTATTTTTCGAAAAATTTGGTCTAAAAATAAAAACACAAACTATAAACAAGATACTATTTACTATTCCTCACCCCCAAACCTAAATGAGACATTGTCCCCAATGTCTTAAATAGTAGAAGAAGAGTTTAGAAGATAGTACCTGGTTGGCTGAATTACTACTGGAAATTAAAGGTTAAGATCCAGATTAATCCGACGCCTCTTACCACGATCGTCCTCAGACCAATTTATTTTTGAAATGACAGGGTCAACTTGTGGTTCATGGGCTAAGAGTTGGTCTATTAGATCTAGAGCAGTTCTGGCAGTATAGAAGATTTCTTTCATAGGTTTTGACACAAACCCATTTCTCCGGGCATCATCAAGAAACACACAAAGAAAATCATAAAATCCATCAACGTTGAGCAGTCCAAGCGGTTTCTGGTGTATGTTCAGGTTCGTCCAAGATAGTACTATAAAAATTTCCTCCAATGTACCCAAGCCACCTGGCAAAGCAATAAAAGCATCAAACGGTTAATCATTTCCACTAGTCGTTCAGACATACCTGGCACGATCAGTTCCTCTCCGTTTGATGATTCAATAAGATTTGCTTCTGCCAAGGGTTTTGGGATGATTCCCAAAACATGATTGCCTCCTTCCTGTACGGCTTTTGAAACAATCCCCATAAGTCCAAGATTGCCTCCGCCATATATTAAGTGCATATTCCTTGCAGCTAAGACTCGACCCAATTCCTGTGCTGCTTCTATGTATTGTGGTTTAGTACCAACACTACTACCGCAAAACACACAGATGTTTTCAACTCGTCTTCTTGAAGTGGCTTCCATTTTTTATGTATTTCTTTCTTAACTTTGGAAGCCTTCAAAAGTGCAATGACGGGCTGAATTTATAGTACCTGAAAAAGGGTGAGTAATAATAGCACTAGTATCTTCCAAAGGAAGCTTGTTAGCTAAACAAAACAAAAGAAATCGTGAAAGGTCAAAAAGTCTGGATCTTGTCTTTGAAAATAAATATAATTACAAAAGAAAAGCAAATCAAAGCAAATAATTAAGGTAACAGAAATGTGTACGCAATACGCCACTCGCTTAGTATAAATTCATTAGGATGTGTCTCAAGAATTAATTCTTTACTCAGCCATCGCTAATGAATTGGTTCTCATCTTTATGATTGCCAAAAACCATTCCTTCTATCTTAAAATGCTCCGTTTGTGCTTTTCCCTACAAAACAACACACAAAATTAAAAATTCTATAATATGTATACACAAAATATGAAAACAGAAATTACAACAAATTGCATGGGTTGCCTCCCTGCTAGCGCTAAATTTTTCGTCTTCAGCCAGACGTGACTGAAATCTATCTATCAAGGCGGTTTCAGCGTCGTTTTGGATGTCCGATTAAAGACATTCCCATGTGCGTTGCTTTTGAAGGGTCTCTTCCAACGGTAAAGTGGCAAAAAGAGTTTTGTCTAATTCAGTGCTTGTGTCACCTTTTTAATCTTTGTCGCTCCAGTGATTCCTGAAAAGAAAGAAAGAAAATCAGGAGGTCTCGTATGGTGCTTGACTTGGAATGGAAATTTCATTCTGTCAAGCTTCTGATTAATATCTTTAAATTGTACTCCCCAAAACAGTGATGTTTCGCCTGAATTCACTGTATCTTTAATTTTGTTTGACAATTGCTCCTCTATTTGCTCTGCTTCTTGCTCCACCTTTTCTTCACATATGAATTTTAGGATCTCAGCTTTCAGTTCTTCATCTGTCATCTGTGAAATACATGCTCCTGAAATATCAATGTGAGAATGTAAAGAAATATCAGATTTTAGGTCTTCATCCTCTGATCTGAGTGAACTGATTAGCTTAGGTAGATCGTCCTCAAACATTAGTGCAAAGCATTCTCCAAGATATGCATTCTGAGGATGGAAAGTTTCATCCTTCCTTGTTGGTGCAGTTGGTACAAGTAACTCAGCTTCTTCATCCTCGTCAGAGTCAGAATAATAAAAATCAAATTGAGACTTTGTTGGTGCAGGCTCATGAACTGATACCTCTGATTCTTGATACTGCTCAGCCTCGTCCTCTATTATGATGTCATGATGAATCTCAGGATATTCGAAGGCTTCTTCAGTATTATTTGAATTTTCTCCGTGAGATATGTGATTCAGGTTCTCTGTTAATTGTCTAACTTGATCTGTCATCCTTTGTATAGACGCCGCTTGACTCTGACTTTGTACATCAAATTGAGCTTCTTGTTTCTTCAGCCAATCTTTTAGCATGTAATTCAACTGATCTTCCTCTGATGGATCTGGTTCTTGATAAAGATCATAGATGGATGTTGGAATAGATGGAAAATATGATGATTCTTCGTACCTTGAATGATTCCAATAATTCTGCCACTCTGAAAGGTAGATACATTGATCGCTCGAGTGGTTACCATCACAAATTACACATCTCCCCATTTCATTCTGATGAGCAAATGTAGTGTTGCTTGGTTCTGGCTTCCAGTGATAGTTGTTGGGCTGGACAACAGGCCTCAGAAAACTAGACTGTTGCTCCCGGATTTGGGGTGTATCTTACTCCAGTAAAGCTCGTAATGTTTTAAAATGTTCCATTTTTTTTCGATCACCTGAAAACAAAAGAAAGAAATAAAAAGTACAGATAATAATAAAGAAAATTAGATATAAGTAAATTAGATAACTTCAAAATAATAACTCAAGAAAAATAAGTCCCCGGCAACGGCGCCAAAAACTTGACCGGCGTAAACACACACGTATAACGCAAGCGCACGTATCGTTCAAGTAGTATAAAAAATCGATCCCACGAGGACTTAATTCCTACTATTGTTATTAGTTGTTGATACTATTTATTTACAAATATCTAATTGAGGGAGAAGTGAATGATTGCTTGAAATGATCTGCTTTGAAGATTTGCTAAATAAATAAATAAATAAAAGACAAAAGAAAATACTAAGGAAAATAAAAGACTCAAAGATCTAGGGTTGCGAATCTTTCTAATATCTTTTAAAAGATGAAGTAGGTATATCATAGTTAGGTAAATTATTGAATTATTAATCTTGAATACTAAATTATGTAAAAGCCTCTTCCGATGGTCATTTACAAATACCTAGAATAATCAAATTGAACCATATGTCTATGTCAATTAAATTACCTAGATTCATTAAGATTAAATTCCAATTATTGATTACCCCCGCCCGACAGGTATATGTCTATCCTGTACGGAAATCTATTAAAGGTTTATCTATCCTTAAAGAAGATCGTGGGTTGTTGAGTATAAGGTCTTTAAACTTAAAATCCCTATGTCTAGTTAATTTTAAGTTTTATCTAATCAATTTTATTAGTGATCAGTTAATAAAAAGGCATTAAGGTTATGACTCAACAAATAATTCTTTTAGTTACCCAAACTATAATCTAACCCCTTTTTAAATCGGTAATATTAGATTTTATCACAACCCTAGATATTTAACTTAGTTACAACACATAACTAAAGCTGATATAAACTTTAAAAGACATAAAATGAAATTACTGAAAAGTAATAAAAAGAAATGCTAAGGTAAAAGGAATTAACTTCTACTATTTACTATTTAGATATCTCCCAATAATATAATATATAATCTTGTGATATTTTAAACCAACCGTCCGGAATGGCGGTATCCTGATTAAGTCAAATTCAAATATACCAGCCATAAGGCGGAACAGAAATATAAATTTAAACCAACCGACCTAGAATGGCGGTATCCTCATTAAGTCAGGTTTAACCAGTTTAAATTGAATAACCAACCGACCTAGAATGGCGGTATCTTTTTATTAATTCAGATTTTAAATAGTTTATATATTATAATTTAAGGGAGATTAATCTAAATAGCAAAAGTAAAAGAATTACCTTATTACCTCAGCATAGAGACGTTACCCCCTCATGGATGGATAGAATTACTACTACAAAGCGTAAATAAAACTGAATAAAAGAAGAAAATATGAAGAACTCTCAATTTATTTATAAGGATTTCAGAGGAAGAGGTACATTTGAAACTAAAAATTCGAAATCTATTTATAGGCAAAAAAATCTAATTTTTTATTATTATTTTTCTGATTTTTATTTTTTATTATTTTTCTGATTTTTATTTTTTATTATTTTATTATTATTTTTTTTGGATCGCTGAATTTTCGACACGTGGCATGGTGTGCTAAAAAATGGCTCGCTGAATTTTTGACATGTGGCATTGTGGTGCAATTACCAAAATACCCTCGGTGTCGGGACGCCCAAATATTACCAAAATACCTTTTTCGCCAAATTTCACAGTTTTGCTCCAAATCACCTCCAGAATGTCCTGAAACTTTATTTTGGTGTCGGGATGCCAAAAATTACCAAAATACCCTTTGTGTCGGGACGCCCAAAATTACCAAAATACCTTTTTTGCCAAATTTCACCAAATTTCACAGTTTTGCTTCAAATCACCTCCAGAATGTCCTGAAACTTTATTTATCTACAAAATAACACAAAACACATCAAAATATTCACAAAACTCAAGAAACTATACAAAATATTAAGTTAAATGAGTGGGAAATAGTGATACATTTATCACTCATCAAAGGCGTTTAACGCCAATGTGACCAAGTCTCATATGCCAAAGTTCAGTATTATTAATTACAGGTAAACTACGTTTATTAACTCCAGTATTTAATATATCTTTTGAAGTTTGCAATGTATAATGACCATGCTGGTTTGGACAACTAAAGATCTGAATATTATTTTTATCATATAAATACAAAGAACTATTCTTAATATTAATACAAAAGCCTTCTGTATCTAATACAAAAAGTGATATAATATTTGCGACACATCCCGGTACAAAATGACAGTCATATAACAAAAGTGTCCTATTCCGCAATGAGATCTCGCATACTCCCACTGCAACTGCGTCCAAAGAGTCTCCACTCCTGAACCGCAACTGCATCTCCCCGGGCTTCAGCCTCCTACTTTCCTTCAGCACCTGCAACGAATTGCAAATGTGAATGGGACAAGCAGAATCTAAAATCCAGCTGGATGTAACGGCTTCACAAGCCAAAGATAAATCAATAACTGGAAAAATAAAAGTACCTGATGTAGAAGCTCTGTCTCTCCTCACTTGGGCAATGTCCAGTGCCCAACTTTGCCGCAGTGGTGGCATTTATCTTCAGAAGTCCATTTGGGCTTTGCAATCTTCGCCTGTTGTTGAGGACCAAAAGCCTTCTTCTTCTTCTTGCCTTTCTTGTTCTTTCCCTTGGACCATCCTTGGGAAGAAGCCGAAAGAGAAGTAGTTCTAGGAGGGCGAGTCGGTACTCCCTTCTTAAGGTCCTCTTCTGCCGTGAGGAACATCCTATGTAGCTCCTGGTAGGTACAGACAGTCCCGTGCATGTTGAAGTACATCACGAACTGGCGAAATGAAGCTGGCAGTGAACCAAGAATGACACTCCTACCGAGAATGTCATTCAAGATGAGATTATGTTGCCTCAATTGATCGATCAAATCGATCATCTGAAGAACATGTGGGCTGACACTCTGCCCCTCATCCAGACGCGCATGGAACAGTTCCATGGCGACTTTGTGAACAATAACTTGTTCCTGGTTCTCAAACGATTGTCTCAATCGCGTCATCATACTATAGGAATCTAACATACCATAGTACTGTTGCTTGAGTTTCGGAGACAGTGAACTAAGGATGTATGATTTAACCCTTAAATCATCATCCTTCCAAGTTTCAAAAACTTGGCGTTCCTCCTCCGAAGCATCCTCGCCCACTGCAAGGGGCAACGGACCCTCAAGAACATAACCCAGCTTCTCGGAATCGAGGACAATCCTCAAATCCAATTCCCAGTCTGCAAAGTTCTCAGCGCCTTTCAGTTTGTTCGCATCAAGCATACGCGCAAACTGATTTGTGGATTGTGCCGCCATCGCCAATCTATCATATAGATCACGAAAAACGGTTAGCCGAAATTAAGCAGTTTCATATAATATCAAAAGCATAAACTAGATCATGAATTTTTAATCTAATATGCCCCTCCCACTAAATCATGCAATACTGTAATCCCAAAACAGAATACAAATATTTAATGATTAAATTAAATACTAATAGTGAAAAGTGGATCCCGTGAATATATTTCGGCTCACAGTAGAGGCACGGTCTCGCCTACGTATATTCATCAGGTAGACAACTCATTTGTAAATCATTCACTAATGACTCCTGAGTATCCGGTCCTGGCCGTTTCTCGTTGTCGCTGCGAAGGTAGGCCCACAAGGAGACATACCAAGGTTAAACTCGTCAATAGTAAACTCAAGTTACTTACGTAATCCTGACAGTTAGGGCACGTTCAGAATTCCGCTTTTACTTGAATTTACCTAGTATCTGATATACATCCGGTATAAATAAATCTTTATCGGCTACATCCTCACAGCAGAGGCACGGTCTCGGATGTAGTCACAATGAAGTATTCATAAACCGTATTGACAAGATGGACCATATAACATGCATCAAATACAAAATTACATTCAAACTTTATTATTAGGGATTTTCCGCTAAGTGTCGTACACCCTAAATCTAACCAATTTAGATCCTAATAAGCATGCATAAAGTATAGAAAACATGATTAAACATTGATTCAAAGAAGGCTAATCATATTAGGTGGCCTAGAATCAGACTCGCTCTGATACCATTTTGTGGGGGGTTTTTTAGGGGGTGAGTCCGGTAACGCAGCGGAAGCGGTGAAAATCCGATTTTCAGATGTCAAAACTTTTTCTCGGATTAATTAAATAAACATATTTATTTAATATTCCAATAATCAAATTATGAAAATAAATTCAATAAAACAATTTTAAGTGAATTTACCGAAATGCCCTTGCTTTGGTATTTTGTCTGTTTTAGTCCGAAATTGATCCAATCAATTTTGAATGATTCTAAATCATTTCTAAGATGAACTTATGATGTTCAAAACATCAAAACACCAAAGGAACCAAAATCCCCAATTTTTCTTATCTTGGCCGAATGCACTCCTTAGGGAGCATTTTGTGCATTTTGCACTTTCATGCTTCAAGACACATCCAAATGATATCCAATCAACATGAAACTTTATATGCATCATATACACACATAAATACACAACATATATGAAAACCCCCAAATTTGGAATTAGTCATGAACCCTAATTTTTCAATTTCCACAAATTGGACAAATTAGACCAAATACATTAAATCAATTACTTCAATCATCATTCTTCCATCCAATCCAAGTCTCAACACAATGAAACAACTCAAGATCAAATCTAGTTCATTTAAGAGTGGGTCAATAACTCTAGATTAGCAACATGGTTTCCAAAACCTTAAAAGAATCTTTATAACTACAATAGTTACAAGCTTTCTTCATTACACATGCTTCACACTTCTCCAAAACTTCCATCATCAAAAACCACAAGGAACAAAGAAAGAAACATCCTAATAATATCATATATTAAAGCCAAGAACCTAAGGAACATATTCCTTACTAATAGCAAGTTTGAAAAACTTACTAAATTTCCAAGCTTTTGAAGTTTTCTTTCTTTCTCAAGCTTTCCTTTTTTTTTCTTCAATGGTGTATCTCTTTTGTAAAAGTGTATTAGGTTAAGTGTTAAATGAAATGAAAATCAATTTATACTTGTTCATAATGGCCTTTGGCCGAAAATGACCAAGGCAAAAACAAGGAAATTAATTTCAATTTCATTTCAAGTCAATTTGGTCAACTTGCCTAAATATCTAAATAACAACTTTATTAGATATTTATTTAAGTCAACAATTGCAACTAACATCATTAACTTTAAATATCCTAATATAAGATATTTATATTTTAATTAATTTAATCATTTAACAATTAAATAATTAATTAATTAATCAAATACAAATATATTAAATATATGTATAATATTTACATTAAATATTAAAAACATATATTCATTTAGGAAATAAGTCAAATAACTCTTTTTGACTATTAATTAATGTGTATTTAAATTAATCAAGTATTAAATGTAAATACACAATAATTAAGCAAATGACTATCTAGTCTCTTTAAACACGTATCTTGCGTTTAACCTTTAAACGACTTTATAAATAATCAATATTATTTATTAATGTTGCTCTAGTGCTCTTACGAGTATGTTTCATTATTGAGACTCTCTAGATTCAGGTATATCCGTCACGAAATCAAATTCGTGTCCATAATCTATCCACCCGTAGATTATGACGATCACGGATAATCTCGCTGAACCATACAGGTCGAGGTCATGGCAAATGTATAATTCCTCCGTCACAGGTATCCGGATAAGTCCCAGAGATATAGATGTAAACGCCAAATCTCTATCGGATTATTCAAAAGAATGTTTAGAACTAGCTTCTAAACTTTACCACGGGCCCATGGATTTATCTGATTGCTAATCATATGGACTACCTATGCTCTGGTACACAGAACTGACGGATCCTATCTTGATACACATAGGACACCCTGAGGATCTGTCTACACCCAACGAACAGGCGGAGGTCTGATCTAAATAGATCGGTGACGTGACTGCTATCTAAGTGTAGAAGATGTCTCATGTGCCCACAATGGCATCTCAAGTCTAAGAATCACAAGTGCTACTCAACCCAAGAAGATTCTTATTGACGCTGGTGTACCATCCATTAAGAATCTTCGGTGAGTCGTTCAGTGTTTATCCGCTATAAACACCTACACGTCTATACTAGTCTCCAAGACTAATGGTTCATTGAGAAACCATTGGAATCATATATTCCTGTATACGACATGTACCGGTCTCAACGGGTTTACTATACTGACCAAGTAGTGTAAACCTTGACCAGGAACTGTCTGAGAATGACAACGTCATGATACTACTCAATGTCCGTTGCGACGCTTTTGCAACTGTATCATGACTAATCATTCTAGGGTCATTACGTCTTTACCATATAGAAATATAGATTATATTATAGAAACTGCATATATTATTCATAATAATAATGTTTTACAGAAGTATTTAACAGAAATACAACCGGGAATTGGCGCTCTGAGCACAACCCCAACAGAAGCACCTCGCCATCAACTCAACTCTGTTCGGGAACAAGTCTTAGAGATCAAAGCATCACACTCGGTGGTTCGGGAACTAGACCCAAAGGTCGAAGCACCTCGCCATCAACTCAACTCAGTTCGGGAACAAGACCCAGAGATCAAAGCATCTCACACTCGGTGGTCCCGAACAAGACCCAAAGGTCGAAACACCTCACCATCAATTCAATTCAGTTCGGGAACAAGACCCATAGATCGAAGCATCTCACACTCGGTGGTTCAGAAACAAAGCCCAGTGGTCGAAGCACCTCGCCATCAACTCAACTAGGAATGGTTCGGGAATGAACCATCTGACACTCAAGAACGGTTCAGGAATGAACCAGAGATCGAAGCATCTCACATTAGGAATGGTTCGGGAATGAACCATCTCACACTCAGGAACGGTTCGGGAATGAACCAGAGATCGAAGCATCTCATACCCGGTGGTTTAGGAATGGAGCCCAGGGGTCGAAACACCTCGCCACCAACTCAATTCAGTTCAGGAACAAATCCTAGAGATCGAAGCATCTCGCAGGGATGAATCCCAGGGGTCGAAGCACCTCACAAAAGTAGCGAAACAACAAGTAAGTCCAGCAATGGCTGACGAACCAGGTAAGTAAAAATGCATGCATGACTTTGATAGGGTTGTCACTGTCACACACTACACAAGCCCCATCAAAGTGGGGGCGACTGTAGGCACTGTATTTTTCCATAAGCCCAATGATAAGCCTCGTATGGAGGCACTACCTGAAAAGTTGTGGAAGTCATGGGAAACGAATGTCGGAAGGGAAAACTCTAAAATTAGCACCTCATTGGATTCAGACTCACTAGCCAGCCTCGGATACACTCAGTCAGTTTCTGTTTGAAACCTTAGCCTTGGCCTAAAACCCCTGCAATCCATGCCATACACGCCCACACCACACAAAGCCAATACAACCCATCAACAAAGCCCATACAACCCGTCCACAAGCCCATAGGCCCAATCCTTCCCAAATAAAAAATCCTATGCAAAACATATGTTAAAATCCCATCAAATCGCCTTCTAATTTAACAAGATTATGACCCCATCCTCACCAAAATTATGAGATCTTATTCCTTAAATAAATTGATAGAATATCTCCCAAATTTGCTTGATTTTATTTCCAAGATTAGAAGATCCATTAGAATTATAAAAAGACAACAAAACCAAACCCTAGGCAGTCTCTCTTATTCAACCTAAAACACACACCTTGCACGACAATAACAACCTAAAAAAGCCCTAACTCTCTTCTTCACCTTGGTTTCACGTAAACAAGACCAAGCCAAAAACCCTACTTCCTCTTTTCTTCTTTCACGTAAACAGCAACAATCAACAAACAGTAGTCAACTGACTAAATCAACAAGCCAACCGACCTAGCCAGTCCATTACCATGAAAATAAACAACCCTCACCAACCAGCCGTGCAACACAAACCAACAAACAGTAGTAAACCGACTAAATCAACAAGCCAAACCAGCCAGCCCATTACTGTGAAAAGAAACCCACCAAACCGAACAAAGAGCCACGTGAAAAAAAAAACATAACAAAGCACTGAAACTGCCCCCACCAATAACCAAATCTGCCAAAAACACACACCACCAACCAAATGGCAAAAACAAGCAAACAAAGAAACAAAAAACCAACGCAACAACCCTTCACCAAAAACCCTAGGTCAACGAACACAGTAGCCCATCAAACCAACAAATACCCAAACAACTAGCCGTGAAACAAGCACAAACGAATACAACAGCCCCATCAAACTAACAAACACCCAAAACCCAAACAACCTGCCGTGAAACAAACCCAAATCAAAATAGCAACCCTCACCGACAACCAAATCAACACAAAAATTACCACCACCGACAACAGCAAAGCCATCAACTTGTTGGAAAATACTAAGCATTCCAAGATCATTTCAAGCATTGAAAATAAGTGTGAATACAACGAGGGAGTTGTGGAATACTCACATCGATCGGTTGAGCGACGCGTGAGGCAACACAAATTTATTTTCTGCCTTCTGGATCACGGCAGTGGCTGTTTCAGCAGTCCCCATTTTCGGCCATTGTTGGTCATCTTCCAAGCTCCAAGCTTCGTCAAACGATTCCCGGCTCATGGGTGGACTTCCCTATCACCTTCGCATGATCCCGGAGTGTGCTAAAACTCTTGATTTTACAACAAAATCACACTTAGCTTCCCTTCATTTTTCGGTTCTGCCCAGCAAAACAGAAGAACAAAAACTGCCCAAAATGGGCGTGAGATGAGAGAAGAAATGGTTGCTCCAAAACGTGAGCAAAAAGAGGAAATAGAGAGATTAAATGTGTAATTGATTTTTCAAAACATATACACTCTTTTGGCTTTCAAAAAGTCAAACAATTTAAAGCCATAAATGCCAACCACTACATCAATCAATCAATCAATCAATTGTCACATCACTCAAAGTGACATGATTTGACGCTTGATGTGACTAGCGATTTGACGCTTGATTTGACTTGCGTGCCGCACTCAAATTCGAAATACGAATGCGCTCGCAAACAATCCCGGGCCCGGGTTTGCTAATTCCAAATTAACGAATTTTCTGTTGCGATGTAATTAAATGATTACGCCTAGTGAAGTCACTATTCACGTCGCTAACGAATTAATTCTAAATTAATTTGTTCGCCCGAATTAAAATCTAATTTTAATTCCGTGTCGAAATCCAATTTCGTATAATATATCGAATATATTATTTAATCGATTAATTCCAAATTAACCGTTATCTCTCTTTAATTGATATTTTATCCCAGATAAAATATCTCTGCAATTAATCCCAGATTAATTTTCTCTCTCATCTAATAATCCCAGATTAATAAAAGTGCGAGTCATACCATGATCTGTACAAATAGTGACGCTATGGGTCATAATTCGGTTTATCCCAGTTGGAGTCCTTTTTTGAAAGAATATTATACTCTTTCACAAGTATATTAGAAACTTATTGCTTAAGTATTTTCATCATGGTCTAACCGTGACGATTTAATACTTTAGCCGATCTGTTTGTCTATTTCGTGTCGAAACTTTAAAAGTTTCCGATTTGTGTTTCAAAAGGAACACATAACCATAACGCAATGCCACATCCGTAAAGGTCACGAAATATTCATATCCACATCTAGCCTAGCTAGACATGGGCCCACTTGCTTTACTATGAACTAGGGCTAACAGATCGGTGGCATTTGCACTTTTACCAAGTAAAGGTGTTATAGGCACATTGCCCAATAAACTAGATTCGTAGACTTTATTTGATTAGAATCAAATTTTTCTGAGTACCCACTCTTCGAAAGTGTGGATATATGAGTCTTGTTTAATTGTGTCCCAGACAACAATGCCACAATATATTTCTCCTGATCAAATCAGTTTGAGCTATTTGTTTGTCATGTTTACGTTTGAGATTTCTTTATATTCAAATATAAATTCTGTTATTCACATCTAATGTGTTTATCTCAATATCATCTTTATAAAATAAAATACTTTAGTGTTCTAGAATATAAAGGTAAATCCGCAACGGATTAAACACTGATATAGATATAACGTTCCTAGTCAAACTAGTTACATTATAACAGTTTCCTAATTTAAGTACACACCCGAAGGTAGTTCCTAAACTTAGGTATCTACTGTCAAAACAGCGACTTTCGTCCCGTTTCCGATTCGCAGAGAGAAATCTCAAATGAAGTTAGTATCCTGCTCAAAACAGATTCTGAACATCAATGTATATGTTTATGTACCACACTAAGTATCTAAAATCCAATTTTAATACTAGTGGTGAACATAATATGACAAACATATTTGAAGTCGGAGCCTTGCACCGTCTTCAATTCCTTCATGTCTGCTTTGTTCAAACGGCAGTCACGCTTCCGCGATCTCGTTTGCCACATTTAGGCAGACATTTTGGGATATGTCATTTATCTTCCTAGAAGATTATAATGATTTTGCCTTTGCCCATTTTCCACATTCCAGAAGCCTTTGGCCAAGCATTGGCCTTCTAGAATATCGAAGTAAGGTGTGCCTTGTGCTACTTGCCTAATTGCAAAGTTTGACTTTGTCTCCTTGAGAATAGTCATAACTCTCTAAGAGTTATTTATTGCAATTTAGTACTTCTAAATCTAAGTATAGATTTATGAAGATCCTTCAATTTCATTATCATACTTTAAGGATCTAATCCTTAGTTCTGACAAAGAATTTAAGGAGTCTATTGCGACAAGTATAATGGATTAAGCACTAAAGTTATCATTACATAAATCTTCCAAAGATTATGCTCTACTATTTGCTTAACTCCGGGCTTAGGCCTAATATGATATTTTATCAAATAAAGTAACTTATTAGTTTCCAGGACCATCCTGAAATTATTCCCAATTTGAAAATTAAACTATTTAAATACATTTCCCCATGATTATTTTTTAAATGTCAATCTTTTAATTTATCTTGATTTTAATAGTCCAACTATTTAATCAACGATTTCGGTACTATTTATTATAATGATTACTATAGTCCAACTATTTAATCAACTATAATTAATAGATTAAAATCAATTATATTGATTACTATAATCCAATTATAAAATCAACTATAAATGAAAAGTTTGAATACAGTCCAACTGTTAATTAAAACAACAATTTAAATATTAGTCCAACTAACATTTAATTTATTTGACGAATGATATTGTTTGAGCGCGTATGGCAAGTAATTAAACGAATATTGCAAATTTAATTCTTGCCTCCCACTATTTTCGGCGAGCCTCTAACCCTCTGTCGAGTACTCGGGAAACCGTGTTTCCTAGTGGGCTAGGATCCCGTTAAATATCACACAATCTTGACTTTGGCCAACAAATTGTATGATAATTAACTAGGTAGATCTCTAAGATCAATTGGATCCAATCCAATTCCTAGATCCAGTAGGGGAACATCCAAGTCCGAAACATATATCTTATATATGCCAATACATCCAATGTATTACCTAACCTTTTCCTCTGAATCAACTAAGCCTTGGCTTTGGCACAACAAACTTAGTGATCCCAGTTAAGCGCGACCCATTGACCATGGAAATCTTCGTAATCAATGTCGATGGACAAGAAGTGGTCTTGACTTTGGCTAACAAACCACAACTTGGGCAAGACACCAATATGGAACAAAGCCTTCGTGATTCAAACACATCCTCGACGGACAAAGGTCTTGACTTTGGCCAACAAACCAATGCCAGTCTCGGATCTTGAGTAAGAATCACTCAATGGAAGGAAAAACGCTTAATATTTTGTGAGGGTTTTTCGCGTGCAAATTGGCAACCAATTTATTATCTTTGTTAAGGTCTCATCATCATACACCCTTAAACATGCATTCTAAACACATAATAAAGCGCGTATAATAAAATAATAATGATATGCGGATGAATATTTTACACATTGATCCTAGATCAAATCTCTCCCTTTCTCTCTCCCGCTAGCACATGTATTACTTCTACCCGTTACACTACACTTCTAAAGAAACCTCATTTACATTGAGGGGAATAGGTGAGAAGAGAATACAAAGAATAAGGAGGTGATAATGTTGGATAATATGACCCATAGCGTCACTATTTGTACAGATCACGGTGTTGTGTGTACAAATTAACTATGTGACAAGGAAATTGCACTCTCATCATTTGTGATTAAATCACCATAAATGTATAAATGAAGAGAGGTCCATATGATTAGTTCCTGGATTGAGATGATATGAGACAGTATCAATCCCCGAAGGATTAATCATAAATATCCCTAGCCGGAGTATTATCGAGACAGGACATCGATAATGCGGAATAGGCTAGTATTGCACTTGTGCGTGTTGTGAGGGCACAACGGCATAGTTCTCATATATATAAGTATTGGATACTTATGTAAGTGCGATAGGAGGTCGTGTTTCACCGATGGTACGGGAAACAGCTTCGCTCTGGATAGACCCCTCGGAATCCCATTGGTATTATGACTATGTGTCTATGGGAGGCCGAAATCAGGGTAGGTGTGTATAGTCTTAACCTGAGACTTGCATCGCTAATACTTACGATAATCGATAGACTTTAGTCTTTGTGGTACAGGGCTTTAACCGGTTCTGCGTACACCACTTCTGGGTTTATCAGAAAGTCGTAGTGTATTGGGTGTGATGTCAAGACGGAAGTATCACTTCAGTTATATTGGAGATGATGTCACGCAGGATACGGTACTAGTGCTCTTAAGTGTTGCGCAACCATCGGGATGTTATGACCAGGTCATGCAAATCCGATTATAGAGACTAGTTACCAGACATCCGACATGTGCTTCGGACGGGGCAGACACTTATCCAGCCCCAGCCCTAGCACGTGACTATCTGATACTGGGCCGATATACACAATACTACGGTATACTACGCTTGATACAGATCTATATATTCCTGTAAGAATATTTCTGGAGAATTGGGTAGGCATGGCGCTTTGCTAGAAGCCAACCTTGTCTTGTAAATCGGTATAAACGTAGTACGAGGTACTTACGTGTTCGGATTATCCGACGACCGTATTTACTGCCAACATATCCGGAGATCTCATGGGTCGGTTCCTGAAGATTCACCGATGACGTATGACTCGCACTTTGATTAATCTGGGATTAATTAGAAGAGAGAGATAGAATTAATCTGGGATTAATTCGATGAGGGAGAAAATTAATCTGGGATTAATTACGGAGATATTTTATCTCGGATAAAATATCGTTAAAGAGAGAGAACGATTAATTTGGAATTAATCGGTAAAATTAATATATTCGATATATTAATCGAAATTAGATTTCGACGCGGGATTGAAATTGGATTTTAATTCGGGCGAACGAATTAATTTAGAAATAATTCGTAAGCGACGTGAATAGTGATTTCGCTAGGCGTAATCATTTAATTACGACGCGACGGAAAATTCGTTAATTTGGAATTAGCGAACCCGAGCCCGAGAGTGATTGCGAGCGCATTCGCATTTCGAATTCGAGCGCGGCACGCGAGTCACATCAAGCGTCAAATCGTTTGTCACATCATGCGTCAAATCAATTGTCACTTTGAGTGATGTGACTTGACAACATGTCACTTTATTAAAGTGATGTGATGTGACTTAAAGTAAAAAGTTGAAATGATGGAAAGCTTTATTGCTTTTTATTTTTGACTTTTGAATTAAAAGTAATATATATGTTTTATTTAATTTACTTGGTAAATGTAATAAATATATATATTAAATCTTTTCTCTCTCTCACATGCAAGATACGATCTCTCATTTTCCCTCTCTTTTCCTCTCCTCTTCTTCACGGCTTCACTGCCGATTTTTGCTTAAAAAAGGTTTCTGGTTTCACCGATTTTTGAGAAGCAAAATTGAAGAAGACTTAGTGCTAGCACACCATGAGTGATACATAGGTGATAGGGAAGTGTCTTCATGAGCTTGGATGGTTAATTTTTGGAGCTTGAAGCTTTGAGCTTCCATGGAGTCCTTCAATGGCCGAATGAACAAGGAGCAAAACAGCCCCTACCGTGCACTCCACTGCAGTTCCAGAAGCCATTGCCGAGCTTGGAGGGAGGCAAAAACGCATCTTCTTCGTTGCATCTCAAACCGTTCAATGTGAGTTATGTTTCCGCCTTACTCCTTTGATGTGTTCATACTCGGTTTTTATGCATGATTGATGATCTTTGGGACTTGATTTAACTCCTACAATGGTATCTTGAGCTATTGGATGCATAAAATCGAATTAGGGTTCTTGAGCATAATTTGGGGCTTTTTGATTTAAGCATGATTTTGACAAATTGTTTGTTTAAGAATGCTTGTATATGATTGAATTAGAGTTATATGTAATCAATTTGAAGAAAAATTGATTGGATTGATTTTCCCCAATTTGCTTAATGTTGGCCAAAACTTTAATTTGGGTAAACTCAATTTAAGCATCTAATGATTAAATTGTTTAGTATAGTATGCTTGAATGAGGTTGAATTGATGTTGTGCATAATCAATTTCAAGAAAATTGGATTGGATCAATTTTCCCCAATTCTTTAGGTTGAACATGTAACTTGAAATTGTGAAAATTGGGTAAAATGTGTTTGAGCATGTTTTAATTAAATTGGATGTTTAAGTATGCTTAAAACATGTTTAATTGAGATTGTGTGTGATCAATTTCAAGAAAATTGGATTGGATCAATTTTCCCCAAATTGGAGGCATGACCGAAATTGGAAGAACCCTAATGTCTTGGAATTAATTTGTTTTTTGATCATTGGATGACTTAAAACAATTGGGTAATGTTGTTTTGAAGTTCAATTGGATTGAATTTTGATTTGGAACATTTTTTCCTTTTAAGTGGCTTGGCCGAATCTTAATGAACATGAAATTCATTGTGATTTTTTGTTTTAATTCATTGGATGAATTGAATTGATTTGGGAAATGATGATTGTGGATTCAATTGGATTGAAACCGAATCGGATTGAAAAACCCCTAATTGCCGAGACTTGAAAGCAATGTAAATTGGGTTTGATTTTAATTGAATTGTGTTGGACACTATTTGGTTGTTAAAGTGCATGATTAATTAGGCTAATTGATGTTTTAGAAATGTTAATTGGGTAATTGATTGTGTATTACACTTAGGTTAATTAATTGTGAAATTTGGAATTTTATAAGTTAATTAATTTGGGCTTGATTTTGGAAATTGGGCTTGTTAGGTTGTAATTGGGCTTTTGGGCTTTGTTGTAACAAAGTTGAGTTTAGGCAAATTTGGTTGGATCCAATTGGGCCTAAAACCGCATCCATAAAGTCCAATTATGACTTAATGGACCTTAATTATTTAATTGGGCCTAATGGGCCAAAATTAATTTAAAGGCTTATGGGGTAAATCCCGGATTGGACTTTGGTTGCGGGTTTGACCCGAGTTGACCAAAAGTCCACGCCTCAAGAAATTAATTAAAAGCCCATTGGACTTTAATTAAATAATATTGGATATTAATCGGGCTTTGAGACCCGTAACGATTAAATTTGGAATTTAAGTCGTAAAGGTTTATTTTATAAAGTGTAATATTTAATTTAGAATTAAATAATGAATTAGAATTAAATACGTATTAAATTGGATTTAATATGTAATTTAATTTAATTCGTAGAAATCGTACTTTGAGTACGTGTTCGCAATACGAGTTTGACTCGAACAAAATCAAATCTTTGTTTGAACATTGGATGATCACTAATTATCAAGATTAATTAATTGATTGATTGATTGATAACATGCTTGTATGAATACATGGTTGTGATGTTTGAATAATGTATATGATGGATATTAGCCGGGTTGGGCGATTTGGAATTGTAATAAATTTGATTTATTAAATTGGACCTGCGTGTCCAGCCTTATCTCCTATTTCTTTGTATTCTCTTCTCACCTATTCCCCTCCATGTAAAAGAGGTTTCTTTAGAAGTGTAGTGTAACGGGTAGAAGTAATACAAGTGCTAGCGGGAGAGAGAAAGTGAGAGATTTGATCTAGGATCAATGTAAAATATCCATCCGCATATCATTATTATTTTATTTCATACTCGCTTTATTATGTGTTTAGAATGCATGCTTAAGGGTGTATGATGATGAGACCTTAACAAAGATAATTAAATTGGTAGCCAATTTGCACGCGAAAAACCCTCGATAAATATCATGCGTTTTTCCTTCCATTGAGTGATTCTTACTCAAGATCCGAGATTGGCATGGGTTGTTGGCCAAAGTCAAGCCCTTGTCCATCAAAGATGTGTTTTAATCACGAGGCTTTGTTCCATATCGGTGTGTCGTGTCCAAGTTGTGGTTTGTTGGCCAAAGTCAAGACCACTTCTTGTCCATTGACATTGATTACGAAGCTTCCATGTCAATGGGTCCGCGCTTGACTGGGATCACTAGGTTTGTTGTGCCAAAGCCAAGGCCTAGTTGATTCAGAGGAAAAAGGTTAGGCTATACATTCGATGTATAGGCATATATGAGATATATGTTTGGGACTTGGATGTCCACCTACTGGATCTAGGAGTTGGATGAGATCCAATTGATCTTCGAGATCTACCTAGTTAATTATCATACAATTTGTTGGCCAAAGTCAAGATTATGTGATATTTAACGGGATCCTAGCCCACTAGGAAACACGGTTCCCGAGTACTCGACAGAGGGTTAGAGGCTCGACGAAAAATAGTGGGAGGCAAGAATTGAATTTGCATATTCGTTCAATTACTCGCCATACGCGCTCAATTTAAATTATTTCGTCATTAGATTAAATGTCAGTTAGACTAATATTTAAATTGTTGTTTTAATAAACAGTTGGACTGTATTATACTTGATTATATATAATTGGATTATATTAATCAATATTTGAATAAATTAATTCAGTTTACAATTGATTTTATAATTGGATTATAGTAATCAATGTAATTGAGGTTAATTAATTTGGATTATATTTGATTATATAGTTGGACTATTATAATCATTATAATATATAAAGTACCACTAATCGTTGATTAAATAGTTGGACTATTGTAATCAAAATAAAATTGATAAGTTGGATATTTAAAATATAATCTGGGATTAAAATATTTTAAATGATTTAATTTTCAAATTGGGAATAAATAATAGGTTACTTTATTTGATAAAATAACTTATTATACCTTAAGCCCAAAATTAAGCAAGATAAGTAGAGCATAAAATCTTTGGAAGATTCATGTGATGATGACTTTAATGTTTAATTTAATATACTTGTCATAAATCTAATTTTAGATTTAAGAAGTATTAAAATTGCAATTTATAATTCTTGGAGAATTAATTGACTATTTATATAAAGTCAAAGTTTGCAATTGGGCATGTAGCACGAGGTGCACATCCTTTCAATGTTCTAAAAACCCAAGGCTTGGCCTAAGGTTTCTGAAATATTGAAAAAGATAATTGACATATCCCAAAGTGACTACCATTTGGATATGGCAGACACGAAGGAATTAAAGAAAGGGCAAGGCTCTTACTTTGAAAATGTTTGTCTTAGTTATGTTCACAGCTAGTATTGAAATTAGATTTTAAATACTTAGTGTGGTACATAAAATATATGTATTGATGTCAGAATCTGCTTTGAGCAGGATACTGACTTCAAGCTGAGATTCCTCTGCGAATCAGAAACGGGATGAAAGTCGCTGTGTTTTGACCGTAGATACCTAAGTTTAGGAACTACCCTTCGGGTATATACTTAAATTAGGAACTGTTATAATGTAACTAGTTTGACTAGAGACATTATCTCTATATCAGTGTTTAATCGTTACGGATAATAAAACCTTTATATTATAGAACATTAAGTGTTTTATTATATAAATATGATATTGAGATAAATACATTAGATGTAAATAACAGAATTTATATTTTGAATATAAATAAAATCTCAAACATATAAATTGACAAATAAATAGCTCAAATTGATTTGATCAATAGAGACTTATTTGTGGCATTGTTGTCTAGGACACAATTTAATTAGACTCGTATATCCACACTTTTGAAGAGTGGGTACTAGGACTGATTTGACTATTCAAATAAGGTCTGCAAATCTAGTTTATTAGGTAAAGTACCTAAAATACTATTTGCTTGGTAATAGTATAAGTGCCACCGATCTGTTAGCCCTATTCATGGTGAAGTTAGTGGGCCCATATCTAGCTAGGCTAGATGTGAACATGAATATTTCGTGACCTTAACGGATGTGGCATCACGTTATGGTTATGTGTTTCTTTTGAAGAACACAAATCAGAAACTTTAGAGTTTCAACACGAAAGTAAATAAACAGATCGGCTATAGTATTATGCCGCCACGGTAAGACCGTATTGGAAAAATACTTAAGCAATAAGTTTCTTATATACTTGAAAGAGTATAGTATTCTTTCAAATGAGGACTCCTCCCGAAACACGTCAAAGTGACGGTGTGTCCGAACGAATTAACCGAATCATGTTAGACATGATAAGACTAATCATGAGTCGCTCTAAGCTACTGTTTCCTTCAATTGGATATGTACTAACAGTGCAAAACTTAAATTGAACAAAATTCCAAAAACTTTAGGATAATCAGGTTTCTGATTATATAATATAATAGGTTCCTATTCGATAACTTATGATCCAGGCATAACGTTTGGATGATACCAAACTAAGGACCCAAATTGGATTAAGTGCCATATAGGTTATCCTAAGGGAAACCATAAGTATAGTACTTATAAATCTCACATGAGAACAATGTGATTGTTGCTCACCATGTGTTTTTCCTGAGAGGAATACCGATATGCAGTGGTCAGTGGGAGGATAGTGATACTCGATGAAAATCGGAGTAATAATATTGTCAAGGCACGAAGTCCGTAATGGAACACAAATAGTTCATCTATGATGAATCTATACCATTAATCTTCAAATACACAAGACACTCGTAGATCGGATAGAGTCAGAAAATGACCTAGGGTATGGATTTCTGATCTAACCTCATAAAGATGTCAATCTTATGAAGGTACATCCACCGACTACGTTTTGAGGAAGTGATACGAGGTATCGACTCCATATTATGGCAAAGTGCCATGAGTCCAAAATGGATTCCATGTTTAACAACTATTTTGGATACTAGTTGTTGTACCACGAGGCATTGTGCCTATGGTACATTAAACGTCTTCAAGGAAGACATACATGGAAGACAACATACCAACGTACAAAGCTGGGCTTTTGACGGAAAGGTATCGTTATCAACATTGTGTTAATAACGGTTCAACCTTTTACCTGTTGCCATGGTAAATCCATTTTGAAGATGCTTGTGATAACTGCATATTTCATTATGAAATGTGTCAGTTACAAATCAAAATCGCTTTCCTGAAAAGGAAACCTTTTGGAGGATGTTTACAACATCCTGACGATTTTGTATAACCGACAAACAAGGTTTGCGGGTTATTCGATCCATGTTTGGATTGAAGCAAGTATAAGGTTCTTGGAACTGACGTTTTGAAATAATCATAATAGTTTATGATTTAACTCAAAACGAAATAATTCTTGTGTATATAAGGAGGTTAGTGGGAGAGGGCACTGACAATGAAATTCCCATAAAACAATCGGTGAAAGCTTGGCTTTCATAAGAAATTCTCCGTAGAATTCTGGGGAGTAACAACCTTTATTCAAGGAATAAAGATCTACTGGGCTAGATTTGGAGTTGGTAACACTCTCTGAGAAATTGTACATTTAAAATGTACTTGTATTGGTGTCTCATACGCTTTGAGCATATGGAGTCACAATCGGGTCAATCCAAGTGATAGTCACTGGATTGAAGATTAAGAACATCTGTTAGTATCTAAGAGAACTAAAGATGTTGTCTTAAACTATGGAGATGGAGAACTTGAAGTGACTGGGATCACTGCTGCAAGTTTCCAAACCGGTAAATACTGCGGTACTATAAAGTTTGAACACTGGGACAATGAACTGGAAATCTTCCGAGCAAGATAACGTTGCCGAATTAACAACAAATGCGGATTATTGCTGCAGCTGAGGCAGCAATAGAAGCCATTTGGATCGATAATAAATCTAATTAGATTAGATATAGTTCTGTTAGCAGCTGAGCTAGGCGTCAGCACAGGCTAAAGAATTAAAGGTCTCATCGACGATCCAGATATATACTTCCATATCATCTGATTCGTTCGGATCATACATCGTGGCGATGTGATGATCGTGTGTAAATCACGTCAGACGATAATTAAGCAAATCCGCTGACGAAAACCTTTCCTCAGCAATTTGAGCGAATTGTACATAGTTCGGGTGTTAGACACTCGAGTGACTGGCTATGTGCCAAGTGGGAGATTGTTGGATAATATGACCCATAGCGTCACTATTTGTACAGATCACGGTGTTGTTGTACAAATTAACTATGTGACAAGGAAATTGCACTCTCATCATTTGTGATTAAATCACCATAAATGTATAAATGAAGAGAGGTCCATATGATTAGTTCCTGGATTGAGATGATATGAGACAGTATCAATCCCCGAAGGATTAATCATTAAATATCCCTAGCCGGAGTATTATCGAGACAGGACATCGATAATACGGAATAGGCTAGTATTGACTTGTGCGTGTTGTGAGGGCACAACGGCATAGTTCTCATATATATAAGTATTGGATACTTATGTAAGTGCGATAGGAGGTCGTGTTTCACCGATGGTACGGGAAACAGCTTCGCTCTGGATAGACCCCTCGGAATCCCATTGGTATTATGACTATGTGTCTATGGGAGGCCGAAATCAGGGTGGTGGTGTGTATAGTCTTAACCTGAGACTTGCATCGCTAATACTTACGATAATCGATAGACTTTAGTCTTGGTGGTACAGGGCTTTAACCGGTTCTGCGTACACCACTTCTGGGTTTATCAGAAGTCGTAGTGTATTGGGTGTGATGTCAAGACGGAAGTATCACTTCAGTTATATTGGAGATGATGTCACGCAGGATACGGTACTAGTGCTCTTAAGTGTTGCGCAACCATCGGGATGTTATGACCAGGTCATGCAAATCCGATTATAGAGACTAGTTACCAGACATCCGACATGTGCTTCGGACGGGGCAGACACTTATCCAGCCCCAGCCCTAGCACGTGACTATCTGATACTGGGCCGATATACACAATACTACGGTATACTACGCTTGATACAGATCTATATATTCCTGTAAGAATATTTCTGGAGAATTGGGTAGGCATGGCGCTTTGCTAGAAGCCAACCTTGTCTTGTAAATCGGTATAAACGTAGTACGAGGTACTTACGTGTGTTCGGATTATCCGACGACCGTATTTACTGCCAACATATCCGGAGATCTCATAGGTCGGTTCCTGAAGATTCACCGATGACGTATGACTCGCACTTTGATTAATCTGGGATTAATTAGAAGAGAGAGATAGAATTAATCTGGGATTAATTCGATGAGGGAGAAAATTAATCTGGGATTAATTACTGAGATATTTTATCTCGGATAAAATATCGTTAAGAGAGAGAGAACGATTAATTTGGAATTAATCGGTAAAATTAATATATTCGATATATTAATCGAAATTAGATTTCGACGCGGGAATTGAAATTGGATTTTAATTCGGGCGAACGAATTAATTTAGAAATAATTCGTAAGCGACGTGAATAGTGATTTCGCTAGGCGTAATCATTTAATTACGACGCGACGGAAAATTCGTTAATTTGGAATTAGCGAACCCGAGCCCGAGAGTGATTGCGAGCGCATTCGCATTTCGAATTCGAGCGCGGCACGCGAGTCACATCAAGCGTCAAATCGTTGTTTGTCACATCATGCGTCAAATCAATTGTCACTTTGAGTGATATGACTTGACAACATGTCACTTTATTAAAGTGATGTGATGTGACTTAAAGTAAAAAGTAGAAATGATGGAAAGTTTTTATTGCTTTTTATTTTTGACTTTTGAATAAAAGTAATATATATGTTTTATTTAATTTACTTGGTAAATGTAATAAATATATATATTAAATCTTTTCTCTCTCTCACATGCAAGATACGATCTCTCATTTTCCCTCTCTTTTCCTCTCCTCTTCTTCACGGCTTCACTGCCGATTTTTGCTTAAAAGGTTTCTGGTTTCACCGATTTTTGAGAAGCAAAATTGAAGAAGACTTAGTGCTAGCACACCATGAGTGATACATAGGTGATAGGGAAGTGTCTTCATGAGCTTGGATTTAATTTTTGGAGCTTGAAGCTTTGAGCTTCCATGGAGTCCTTCAATGGCCGAATGAACAAGGAGCAAAACAGCCCCTACCGTGCACTCCACTGCAGTTCCAGAAGCCATTGCCGAGCTTGGAGGGAGGCAAAAACGCATCTTCTTCGATGCATCTCAAACCGTTCAATGTGAGTTATGTTTCCGCCTTACTCCTTTGATGTGTTCATACTCGGTTTTTATGCATGATTGATGATCTTTGGGACTTGATTTAACTCCTACAGATAAGCTGGACACGCAGGCCAATAATAAATCAAATTTATTACAACAATTTCTAAATTGTCCCACCCATCTAATATCCATATGATATATTTATTCATGCATCGCAACCATGTATTCACACAAGCATGCTATCAATCAATCTAATCAAATTAATTAATCTTATAATTAGTGATCATCCAATGTTCAAAAAACGATTTAATTTTGCGCAAGTCAAACTCGTTTTGCGAATAAGTACTCAAAGTACGAATTCTTGGAATTAAATTAAACTACACAATTAAATCCAGTCAATTTGTATTTAATGTCTAATCACTATTTAATTCACAATGAAATTACTACACTTTATTAATAAAAACCTTACGACTTAAATTCATTTAATCGTTAAGGGTTCAAAGCCCGATTAACGTCCAACGTCAATTTAATTAAAGTCCAATGGCTTTTAATTAATTTCTTAAGGTGTGGACTTTTGGTCAACTCGGGTCGAACCCAATAACCAAAGTCCAATCCGGGAGTTACCCCATAAGCCCATAAATCAATTTAGGCCCATTAGGCCCAATAAACTTAAAGGTCCATTAGTCGCTTTGGGCTTTATGGAAGCGGTTTTGGGCCTAATTGGATCCAACCAACTTTGCCTAAACCCAACTAATACAACCAAGCCCAATAGCCCATTTACAACTTTAAAAGTCCAATTTCCAAAATTAGGCCCAAATAATTAAATTACCAATTCCAAAATTCCCAATTTAATTACACAAAAAGTATTACATAATTAATACCCAATTAACATTTCTAAAAAACATCAATTAGCCTAATTAATCATGCTATCAACAAAAAACATGTCCAACACATTGTTAGACATTATGTCCCATAGCGTCACTGTTTGTAAATGATATTGTATTATTGTACAAATTAACTATGTGATAATGAAATTGCCTT
>SKCR01034386.1:0-49157 GCA_019454045.1 Zanthoxylum bungeanum
TTCCTGCAATTCTTTGGATCATACTCCTTTCTGTTGGCCATAAAGAATTGTTGTTGGCCATTTCTTCAATTAAGTCCCAGGCCTGATCTTCTCATTTTGCCATCAAAGCTCCTCCAGCAGTAGCATCAATTGTGGTTCTCATTATTCCAGAAAGTCTATTGTAGAAGCTTTGGACTTGTAGCCACTTTGAGATCTCATGATGAGGACATTTCCGGAGTAAATCTTTGAATCTTTCCCAAGCTTCGTAAAGGGATTCTGAATCTTGTTGCACAAAAGATGTGATGTCATTCCTCAACTTTGCAGTTCTGGCTGGTGGAAAGTACTTTGCAAGGAATTTGGTGGCTAGAGTGTTCCAAGTTGTGATGGAACCTGCTGGTAATGAATGTAGCCAAGCTTTAGCTATGTCTTTCAGGGAATATGGAAAAACCTGCAGTCTCATTGCTTCTTCAGCTGCTCGGTTGTAATTGAAAGTACCGCAAACTTTCAGGAATTTGCTGATGTGGGAATTGGGATCTTCAGTTACATTTCCCCTAAACTGTACTGACTGCTGAATCATTTGGATGCATGTTTTGATGTCACCCGCATTTGCTGGTAATGGAGAAAGTACAATACAAGAAATGAGTCTGTCAACCACCGGAATGGTTCTGTCTCGAATGGGAATCGGTGGTGCAACGTTCAAAGGTTCAGGTTCCATGTTAATGATTGCTTCTTGGCCTTCTCGCCTTTCCCTTCTCAACTGTCTGATGGTTCTTTTAATTTTTGGGTCAAACGGTCGGAGTTCAAAGCTTCTGGTTCATCTCATGTAGTTTCTGAGAACCTGAAACACAAGAAAACAAAAATAATAAGTAAAAAGAAATTAGATACAAGTAACGTATCTAATCCCAAAAATAATAGTGAAAGATAAATAAGTCCCCGGCAACGGCGCCAAATGTTGGACAATTATGACCCATAGCGTCACTATTTGTACAGATCATGGTGTTGTTGTACAAATTAACTATGTGACAAATGAGATTGCTCTCTTATCATTTGTGATTAAATCACCAAGATGTATAAATGATAGGAGGTCCATATGATTAGATCCTAGATTGAGATGATATGAGACAATATCAATCTACAAAGGATAAATCATTAAATATCCCTAGTCAAAGTATTATCGAGATTGGACATCGATAATGCGTAAAAGACTAGTATTACACTTATGCGCGTTGTGAGGGCACAACGACATAGTTCTCATATATTTGGGTATATGATACTCATGCAAGTGTAATAGGAGGTTGTGTTTACCGATGGTACGGGAAACAGCTTCGCTCTGGATAGACCCCCTCGGAAGTCCATTGGTAGTATGACTATGTGTCTATGGAAATCCGAAATCAGGGAAGGTGTATTTGGTCTTAACATGAGACTTGCACCGCTAATACTTGCGACAATCAATATACTTTGGTTTTGGTCGTCCAGGGCTTTAACAGGTTCTGTGTACGCCTTTACTGGGTATATTGAGAATTGTAGTGTGTTGGGTGTGATGTCAAGATGGAAGTATCACTCCAGTTATATGGAGATGATGATCGCGTAGGGATACAGAACTGGTTCTCTAAAGAGTTGCAACCATCAGGATAATATGACTTGGTCATGATTATCCGATAATAAAGAGACTAGTTGCTCGTAATCCGATATATGCTTCGTACGGGGTAGACACTGTACTTGCCCCAAGCCTTGCATGTGATCATCTGATACTAGATCGAAATAAGCAATACTATGTATAATACGTCTGATATAGATCTCTTATTCCTGTAAGGATATTTCTGGAGAATTGGGTAGGCATGGCGCTTTGCTAGAAGCCAAACTTATCTTGTAAATCGGTAAAAGCGTAGTACTAGTTACTTACGTGTTCGGATAGTCCGACGACCGTATTTACTGCCAACATATCCGGGGATCTCATGGGTCGCTTCCCAAAGATTCACCGGTGACGTATGACTCGCACTTTTATTAATCTGGGATTAATTAATGATGAGAGAGAAAATTAATCTGGGATTATTGCGGAGATATTTTATCTGGGATAAAATATCAATTAAAGAGAGAAAACGATTAATTTAGAATTAATCGATAAAATAATATATTAGATATATTATACGAAATTAGATTTCGACGCGGAATTGAAATTAGATTTTAATTCGGGCGAACGAATTAATTTAGAATTAATTCGTTAGCGACGTGAATAGTAATTATGCTAGGCATGATTATTTAAATAAATTAGATTTAATTACGTCGCAACGGAAAATTCGTTAATTTGGAATTAGCGAATCCGAGCCCGGGATTATTTGTGAGCGCATTCGCATTTCGAATTCGAGTGCGGCACGCAAGTCAAATCAAGCGTCAAATCGCTAGTCGCATCTAGCATCACATCATTCGTCAATCAAATGATGGATGTCTTTCACTTTGAGTGATTGACACCAGTCACTATTCATGATTGATGGGAGTTGATGTTGGTTGTTGGCAAACTTTAATGCCATTTGATTTTTTGGAAAAAGAAAATGGTAAATCATTTTTTGATTAATTAAAGTGTGTATTAGATACACATTTCCAACCAACACACACATCTCTCCTCTCTTTTCTCTCTTCTCTCTCACGCCCAATTGGGCTGTTCTTCATTGTTTTTCTAGGCAAAAACCGTGAGCAAGGGAAGCAAAGTGTGGTGATTTTGTGGCAAAATCATCAAGAGCTAGCATTCCGAGAGACATGTGAAGGTGATAGGGAAGTCCACCCATGAGCTTGGAATCATTTGACGAAGCTTGGAGCTTGATGGAGCTCACCCAAAGCCGAAAATGGTGGAGACAAATTCAGCCATTGCCGTGAGTTGGAGAGGGCAGAAATCGAGTTTTGTTGTCCACCGCGTCGCTCAACCCATCGATGTAAGTATTCCGCAACTTCTTCGATTGTATTCGCACATATTTCTTGTTTGTTATTCGATCCTCGGGACCGTAGAAACTCCAACAATGGTATCAGAGCGGAGTAAAAGCATGAAATTTTATTTAGGGCTTAAAATTGGGTAAATTGATTTTGAGCATGATTTTATGAAATTGGATGAATGAATATGCTTAAATGTGTTTTAATTGAAGTTTGATTTGATCAATTTCAAGAAAAATTGTTTGGAACAAATTTGCCCAAAATTTATGTGTTGGTCGAATGTCAACTAGCCCTAAATGTCTTGGAATTTTGATTTTTTGATCATTGGATGTGTTGGAAATCAATTGGGAATGATGATTTAATGTCGAATTGGATTTAATTGGATTGAATTCGAATCGGACATAAAATCCCCTATATTGCCGAGACTTGTGAAGCATGAATGTGTTTGATTTTTTGTTAAATTGTGTTGGACATGATTTAATGTTAATAAGCATGATTAATTGTACAAATTTGTGTTTTGGAAATATTGATTTGGGTAATTAATTGTGTAATACACTTTAGGTAATTAAATTGTGAAATTGGGTTTTTGTAATTTAATTATGTTGGGCCTATTTTGGAAATTGGGCTTGTAATGTTGTTATTGGGCTTATTGGGCTTGGTTGTATCAAGTTGGGTTTAGGCTAAATTAGTTGGATCCAATTGGGCCCAAAACCGCTTCCATAAAGCCCAAATGCGACTAATGGACCTTAATTATTTTAATTGGGCCTAATGGGCCTAAATTGATTTATGGGCTTATGGGGTTACTCCTTGATTGGACTTTGGTTATTGGGTTTGACCCGAGTTGACCAAAAGTCCACGCCTTAAGAAATTAATTGAAAGCCCATTGGACTTTAATTAAATTGACGTTGGACGTTAATCGGGCTTTGAGACCCGTAACGATTAAATTTGGAATTTAAGTCGTAAAGGTTCGTTAATAAAGTGTATTATTTAATTTGGTATTAAATGGCGAATTAGTATTAAATACAAATTGAATTGGATTTAATTATGTAGTTTAATTTAATTCGAGAATTCGTACTTTGAGTACTTATTCGCAAAACGAGTTTGACTCGCGCAAAATCAAATCGTTGTTTGAACATTGGATGATCATTAATTATCAGATTAATTAATTTGATTAGATTGATTGATAACATGCTTGTGTGAATACGTGGTTGCGATGAATGAATAATGTATATCAGATGGATATTAGAAGGGTGGGGCAATTTTAAAAATTATTGTAATAAATTTGGAATTTATTAATTGGACCTGCGTGTTCAGCCTTATTACCTCCTTATTCTTTATATTCTCTTCTCACCTATTCCCCTAAATGTAAATGAGGTTTCTTTAGAAGTGTAGTGTAACGGGTAGAAGCAAATACTTGTGCTAGCGGGAGAGAGGAAATGTAGAGATTTGATATAGGATCAATGTGTAAAGTATCCATCCGCATATCATTATTATTTATTTATACGCACTTTATTATGTGTTTAGAATGCATGTTTAAGGGTGTATGATGATGAGACCTTAACAAAGATAATAAATTGGTTGCCAATTTGCACGCAAAAAACCCTCACAAAATATTAAGCGTTTTTCCTTCCATTGAGTGATTCTTACTCAAGATCTAAGACTGGCATTGGTTTGTTGGCTAAAGTCAAGGCCTTTGTCCGGCGATGATGTGTTTGAATCACGAGAGCTTTGTTCCATATCGGTGTCTTGTCCAAGTTGTGGTTTGTTGGCCAAAGTCAAGACCACTTCTTATCCATCGACATTGATTACGAAGCTTTCCATGGTCAATGGGTCACGCTTGACTGGTATCACTAAGTTTGTTGTGCCAAAGTCAAGGCTTAGTTGATTCAGAGGAAAAAGGTTAGGCAATATATTGGATATATTGGCATATATAAGATATATGTTTCGGACTTGGATGTCCCCCTACCGGATCTAGGAATTGAATGAGATCCAATTGATCTTAGAGATCTACCTAGTTAATTATCATACAATTTATTGGCCAAAGTCAAGATTGTGTGATATTTAACGGGATCCTAGCCCACTAGGAAACACGGTTTCCCGAGTACTCGACAGAGGGTTAGAGGCTCACCGAAAAATAGTGGGAGGCAAGAATTAAATTTGCAATATTCGTTTAATTACTTGCCATATGCGCTCAAACAAATATCATTCGTCAAATAAATTAAATGTTAGTTGGACTAATATTTAAATTGTTGTTTTAATTTACAGTTGGACTGTATTCAAATAATTAAATTATAGTTGATTATATAGTTGGACTATAGTAATCATTATAATGAATAGTACCTAAATCGTTGATTAAATAATTGGACTATTAAAATAAAAAAAATGAAAGATTGACATTTAAAACATAATCCTAGGGAAAATGTATTTAAATGGTTTAATTTTCAAATTGGGAATATAATTTCAGGATGGTCCTGGAAACTAATAAGTTACTTTATTTGATAAAATAACATATTAGGCCTAAGCCCAGAGTTGAACAATTAGTAGAGCATGATCTTTGGAAGATTCATGTGATGATAACTTTAGTGCTTAATCCATTAAGCTTGTCGCAGTACACTCCTTAATTTCTTTATCAAAACTAAGGGTTAGATCCTTAAAGTATGATAATGAAATTGAAAGATCTTCATAGATCTTATTAGATCTTAGAAGTATTATTGCAATAGTAAACTCTCGGAGAGTTAATGACTATTCTCAAGGAGACAAAGTCAAAGTTTGCAATATGGCAAGTAGCGCAAGGCGCACCTTACTTCGATATTCTAGAAACCCAAGGCTTGGCCAAAGGCTACTGGAATGTGAAAAAGGGCAAAGGAAAAATCATTATAATCTTCTAGGAAGAAAAAGAACATATCCCAAAATGTCTGCCAAATTGTGGCAAACGGGATCGCGGAAGCGTGACTGCCGTTTGAACAAAGCAGACATGAAGGTATTGAAGACGAGCAAGGCTCTGACTTCAAATATGTTTGTCATAATTATGTTCATAACTAGTATTGAAATTGGATTTTAAATACTTAGTGTGTTACATAAATATGCATTGATGTTCAGAATCTGCTTTGAGCAGAATACTGACTTCAGATTGAGATTTAATCTGCGAATTGGAAACAGGACGAAAGTAACTGTTTTAATCGTAGATACCTAATTTTAGGAACTACCATCGGGTGTGTACCTAAATTTGGAAACTGTTATAATGTAACTAGTTTGACTAGAAATATTATCTCCATATCAGTGTTTATCCGTTGCGGATTGACCTTTATATTCTAGAACACTAAAGTGTTTTATTTTATAAAGTTGATATTGAGATAAACACATTAGATGTGAATAACAGAATTTATATTTTGAATATAAATAAATCTCAGAAACATAACATGACAAACAAATAGCTTAAACTGATTTGATCAGAAGAAACTCAGTTGTGGCATTGTTGTCTGGGACACAATTAAACAAGACTCGTATATCCACACTTTTGAAGAGTGGGTACTATGATTGATTTGATTCAAATCAAATAAAGTCTACGAATCTAGTTTATTAGGCAAAGTGCCTATAACACATTTACTTGGTAAAAGTGCAAATGCCACTGATCTGTTAGCCCTAGTTCATAGTGAAGCAAGTGGGCCCATGTCTAGCTAGGCTAGAGGTAGATATGAATATTTCGTGACCTTTACGGATGTGGCATCGCGTTGTGGTTACGTGTTTCCTTTGAAACATAAATCAGAAACTTTTACAGTTTTCGACGCGAAATAGACAAACAGATCAGCTAAAGTATTAAACCGTCACGGTAAGATCGTAATGGAAAATACTTAAGCAATAAGTTTCTAATACTTGAAAGAGTATAGTATTCTTTCAATGAGGACTTCTCCCGGAACACGTCATTTTGACGATGTGTCCGAACAGAGAAATCGAATTTTATTAGACATGATAAGGTTAATCATGAGTCGATCTGAGCTACCATTTCCTTCATCGGATACACATTAACAGTGCAGAACTTATTTTGAATAAGGTTCCATAAAAATCAGTTTGACAGACTTCATATTAGATATGAACAGGAAAGAAACCGGGTTTCTCATTCCTGAAGATTTGGGTATGCTGGGCATATGTTTGGATGATACTAAACTAAAACCCAAATTGGATAAGTGCCAATTGTAGGATATCCTAGGGATACCAAAGTATAGTACTTATACAACTCACAAAGAGAACAATTTAATTGTTGCTCACCATGCGGTTTTCCTAAGGGGAATACCGATATGCAGTGGTAAGTAGGAGGATAGTAAAACTCGATGAAAATCAGAGTAATACTATTCAAGGCACCGATTCCTAATGGAACACAAATAGTTCATCAAGGATGAAACTATACCAGTAATCTTCGAATACACAAGAACCACGTATGTCAGAGAGAGTCAGAAAACAACCTGGGGTATGGGTTTCTGATCTCACCTCATAAAGATGTCAATCTTTTGAGGAATACCAACTGACTACGTATGAGGAAGTGATACAAGGTATCGACTCCCAATTATGGCAAAGTGCCATGAGTCCGAAATGGATTCTATGTATATCAACTATGTTTGGACACTAGTTGATGTACCGCAAGGCATTGTGCCTATTGGTACAATATAAGTCTTCAAGGAAGACATACGTGGAAGGCAACATACCAACGTATAAAACTAGGCTTGTAGCAAAAAGGTATCGTTATCAACATTGTGTCGATTACGACTAAACCTTTTACCTGTTGCCTCGGTAAATCCATTTGGATAATGCTTGCTAATACTGCATGTTTCATTTATGAAATATGTCAGCTAAACGGGAAAATTGCTTTCCTGAAAAGGAAACCTTTCGGAGGATGTTTACAACATCCTGTCGGTTTTGTCGTACCAAAACTAGCAAACAAGGTTTGCGGGTTATTCGATCCATATTTGGATTGAAGCAAGCATTAGGTTATTGGAATTATCGTTTTGATGTAATCATAATGGTTTATGATTTAATTCAAAACGAAATGATTCTTGTGTATATAAGAGGGTTAGTGGGAGCGCACTGACAGTGGATGTCCTATAAAATAATGATAATATATGTCATTTCTTAGAAATGATATTCCCATAAAACAATCGGCGAAAGCTTGGCTTGATAGTCACTGGATTGAAGTTAAGAACATCTATTAGTATCTTAGAGAACTAAGGATGCTGTCTTATACTATAGAGATGCAGAACTTGAAGTGACTTGGATCACTGTAGCAAGTTTCCTAACCGATATAAACGACTATAAGTCGTAAAATGGTATTATACAGTTTGAATAACGGAACAGTGAGCTGGAAATCTTCTAAGCAAGATACTGTTACCGAATAAACAACAAATGCGGGTTATTCCTGCAGCTGAGGCAGCAATAAAAGCCATTTGGGTCGATAATAAATCTAATTAGATTAGATATAATTCTGTTAGAAGCTGAGCTAGGCTCTAGCACAAGCTAAAGAATTAATGGTCTCATCAACGATCCAGATACATACTTCGATATTCATCTGATTCGTTCAGATCATACATCGTAGTGGTGTGATGATCGAATAAATCACATCAGATGATAATCATGCAAATCCGCTGACGAAAGCCTTTTATCAGCAATTTGAGCCAACCGTACATAGTTCGGGTGTCAGACACTCGAGTGACTGGCTATAGGCCAAGTGGGAGATTGTTGGAAAATTATGAACCATAGCGTCACTATTTGTACAGATCATGATGTTGTTGTACAAATTAACTATGTGACAAAGGAGATTGCTCTCTTATCATTTGTGATTAGATCACCAAGATGTATAAATGATAGGAGGTCCATATGATTAGATCCTAGATTGAGATGATATGAGACAGTATCAATCTACAAAGGATAAATCATTAAATATCCATAGTCAGAGTATTATCGAGATTGGACATCGATAATGCGTAAAAGACTAGTATTACACTTGAACGCGTTGTGAGGGCACAATATCATAGTTCTTATATATTTGGGTATAGGATACTCATGCAAGTGTAATAGGAGGTTGTGTTTACCGATGGTACGAGAAACAGTTTCGCTCTGGATATACCCCCTCGAAATTCCATTGGTAGTATGACTATGAGTCTATGGAAATCCGAAATCAGGGTAGATGTATTTGGTCTTAATCTGAGACTTGCACCGCTAATACTTGCGACAATCAATATACTTTGGTTTTGGTCGTCCAGGGCTTTAACAGGTTCCGTGTACGCCTCTGCTGGGTATATTGAGAATCGTAGTGTGTTGGGTGTGATGTCAAGATGGAAGTATCACTCCAGTCATATTGAGATGATGATCACGTAGGGATACAAAACTGGTTCTCTAAAGGGTTGCAACCATCAGGATAATATGACTTGGTCATGATTATCCGATAATAAAGAGACTAGTTGCTTGTAATCCGATATATGCTTCGTACGGGGCGGACACTGTACTTGCCCCAGGCCTTGCATGTGATCATCCGATACTGGATCGAAATACGCAATACTATGTATACTACGCCTTATATAGATCTCTTATTCCTGTAAGGATATTTCTGGAGAATTGGGTAGGCATGGCGCTTTGCTAGAAGCCAACATTGTCTTGTAAATCGGTAAAAGCCTAGTATTAGGTACTTACGTGTTCGGATAGTCCGACGACCGTATTTATTGCCAACATATCCGGGGATCTCATGGGTCGTTTCCTGAAGATTCACCGATGACGTATGACTCGCACTTTTATTAATCTGGGATTAATTAATGATGAGAGAGAAAATTAATCTGGGATTAATTGCGGAGATATTTTATCTGGGAGAAAATATCAATTAAAGAGAGATAACGATTAATTTGGAATTAATCGATAAAATAATATATTAGATATATTATACGAATTGGATTTCGATGCAGAATTGAAATTAGATTTTAATTCAGGCCAACAAATTAATTTAGAATTAATTCGTTAGCGACGTGGATAGTAATTATGCTATGCATGATTATTTAATTAAATTAGATTTAATTACGTCGCAACGGAAAATTCATTAATTTGGAATTAGCGAACCCGAGCCCAGGATTATTTGCGAGCGCATTCGCATTTCGAATTCGAGTGCGGCACGCAAGTCAAATCAAGCGTCAAATCACTAGTCGCATCTAGCATCACATCATTCGTCAATCAAGTGATGGATGTCTTTCACTTGAGTGATTGACACCAGTCACTATTCATGATTGATGAGAGTTGATGTTGGTTGTTGGCAAAATTTAATGCCATTTGATTTTTTGGAAAAAGAAAATGGTAAATCATTTTTTGATTAATTAAAGTGTGTATTAGATACACATTTCCAACCAACACACACATCTCTCTTCTTTTTCTCTCTTCTCTCTCACGCTCATTTGGGATGTTCTTCACTGTTTTTCTGGGCAAATCGTGAGCAAGGGAAGCAAAATGTGGTGATTTTGTGGCAAAATCATCAAGAGCTAGCACTCCGAGAGACATGCGAAGGTGATAGGGAAGTCCACCCAAGAGCTTGGAATCATTTGACGAAGCTTGGAGTTTGATGGAGCTCACATAAAGCCGAAAATGGTGGAGACAAATTCAGCCACTGTCGTGACTTGGAGAGGGCAGAAATCGAGTTTTGTTGTCCACCGCGTCGCTCAACCGATCGATGTAAGTATTCCGCAACTTCCTCGATTGTATTCGCACATATTTCTTGCTTGTTATTCGATCCTCGGGACCGTAGAAACTCCAACACCAAAAACTTGACTGGTGCGTAATCACACGCGTATAACGCAAGCACACGTATCGTTAAAGTAGTATAAAAAGTATCGATCCCATGAGGACTTAATACCTAATCTATTAATTTTATGAGGTCAAATGATTACTAGTATCTAACAGGTTGATTAATTTTATTGCGCGATAGTAGGGTTAAGAAAATTCAATATTAGGAAACTATCCAGGGTTGTGAATCTTTCTAATATCTTTTAAAAGATGAAGCGGTTATTTCATGTTTGTGTAATAAATCGGTTTACTAACCTGGAACACTAAATTATGCGAAAGCCTCTGTCGATGGTCAGATGCAAATACCCAGTATAATCCAATTGAACCACATGTCTATGTCAACCAAATAACATGGATTCATTAAGTTTAAGTTCCAATTATGGCTACCCCCGCCCGACAGGTATATGTCTATCCTGTAAGGAAATCTATTAAAGGGTTATCTATCGTCTATGAAGATCGTGAGCTATTAAGTCTAAGGCTGAAACCTAAAATTCCTTTGTTACGTTTATTTTATATTTACCAGATCAATCTTATTAACGGCCAATTAACAAGAGGCATTAAGCTTAAGACTTAATAAGTAAACCTTTAAATTACCCAAACTATAAAATAACCCCTTATAAACCGGTGATATTGGATTTCATCACAACCCCAAATAACTGGCTTAGTTACGACACATATTTACGGGTAGTAAAAACTTAAATAAAATAAAAGACATAAAGTAAAATGCTGAAAAGTAAATTTCTAAAGTAAATGACGAAAAATAAATGCTGAAATTAAATACTGAAAATTAAATACTGAAAAGTAAATGCTGAAAGTAAATTACTGAAAAGTAAATGAAGTAAAAGTACAATAAAAAAAATGCTGAGGTAAAAGGATCCACTTTTATTACTTATATTTTAGATATCTCCCTTAATATAATATATTAACTTTGCATGATAATTACCAACCAGCCATATAGGCGGTATCCAGATTAAGTCAAATTAATAATTAATTACCAACCGACCAATCAGGCGGTATCCAGTTTAGTCAGGTTAAAACCAATTTAAATAATTACCAACCGACCAATATGGCGGTATCCTCGTTAAGTCAGGTTTTAACTAGTTTATATATTATAATTAAGGGAGATTAATCTAAATATTAGTAATAAAAGTTTTACCTTTTACCCCAGTAAAGGGGAGTTACCTCCTCATTACTGAAAAGTAAAAACTGAAAATTAAAGAAAGAAAAGTAGTGTGCGTAAAAGTAAATTGCGGAAAGTAAAAACTGAAAAGTAAAGAAAAGAAAGTGTGAAAGCGGAAATTAATTACTGAAAGCTGTAAATAAACAAATAAGATACAATCTTCTTAGTATTCTTAAGGAATTCCTTAGAAGAAAGTATGAATTTACAAATGAAATGACTTGGTATTTATAGGCAAAATTTTGTCTCCATCAAATCATCCACCAAATCCATTATTAATTGCTCCACTAATTGCTCCACCAAATACATTATTAATTTCTCCACTAATTGCTTATCTTGGTGGTGATTTGATAATTTTTATTATTTATTTAATAATTTATTTTTTTGCTTTGAAAATGACTTTAATAATTACACACAACACACTTCTGGATGGTTCATCAATTTCGGGCATGAAATCTTCAGAATTCGAAATTATTGTTTCTTTCAAAGTTATAGATCTTTGATTCTTCATTAATCTGGAACTTGAATCATCTCAATCCAATATTGGAGTAAAACGTTATGCCTAAATTACGACAGATGCGTAAAATTAGAATTTCCAAAACTGTACTTCGTTAAAACGCCCTTTCAAGTTTCCAACCTCCAAAATTAATATGTAAAGTCCAATTTTTGCCCTTATTTGACCCATAGTTCGTCCTAAATAATTTCATTATGTCCCAATATTATTTTATCTGCAAAATAAATTAAAACACATCAAAATGTTCATCAAACCCGAGAAACTAAACAAAATATTAAGTAAAAGGGGCGGTAAATATTGATATATTTTTCGCTCATCAGTGTGACATCAAATCATGCATTCAGATGATTCAACTGTCAGTACATTTTGGGGGAAAAGCAACTGAAGATCCTAATACCCACATCAGCAACTTTCTGGAAGTTTGCGGCACTTTCAATTACAACCGAGAAGCTGAAGAAGCAATGAGACTGCGTGTTTTTCCATACTCCTTGAAAGACAAAGCTAAAGCTTGGCTAAATTCACTACCAGCAGGTTCCATCACAACTTAGAACACTTTAGCCACCAAATTTCTTGCAAAGTACTTTCCACCAGCCAGAACTGGAAAGCTGAAGAATGACATCACATCCTTTGTGTAACAAGACTCGGAAACTCTCTACGAAGCTTGGGAAAGGTACAAAGATTTGCTTCGGAAATATCCTCACCATGAGATTCCAAAATGGCTTCAAGTCCAAACTTTCTATAACGGACTTTCTGGACTGATGAGAACCACAATCGATGCTGCTGCTGGAGGAGCTTTAATGGAAAAAGGAGAAGATCAAGCCTGTGACCTAATCGAAGAAATGACCAACAACAATTCCTTGTGGCCAACAGAAAGGAGCATGATCCAAAGAATTGCAGTAATTTATGAAAGTGGAGCCAATACAGCAGTCAACGCCAAACTGGATCAGATATGCAAATTTATGGAGACTCTTACCACTATATCCACAAGTTCACCATATAGAGGAGCACCAGAACCAAACCAACTTGAAGAGATGGTGAATTATGTCAACAATTTCAACAAACAGGGAAAAATCCATATTCCAACACCTACAACCCAGGGTGGAGGAATCATCCCAATTTTTCATGGAGCAATAATTCAGGACAAAAGAACAATCCACCACCTGGATTCCAACAGTAGAACTATCCACCACCTGGATTCCAGCAACAGAACAAAGGCCAGGAACATGTAAATGAACCAGGAATAGCAGAAGTGCTAGCTCAGTTAAAAAAGTACGATGCTATGTTTCAGAGCCAATCTGCTTCCATCAAAGCACTGGAGAATCAAATTGGACAACTGGCTAATGCTCAGAGTTACAGACTGCCAGGTACCCTTCCTAGCAACACAGAGCCAAATCCAAGGAACATGGGAAAGGAAAAATGTCATGCCATCATGTTAAAAAGCGGTACTGAAATCAACAAAGATGTTGGAATCAAGGCAATAATTGAAGATATTCCAAAAGAAGAAAAACAACAGATTGAGGAAACAAATTAAAGGAAAAAGAACCAGAAAGAATAACTCTACCTCTACCTCTTCCACAGCAACTTCAGAAAAAAAAATCGGACAAGCAGTTTGCTCGATTCTTGGAAAATTTCAAAAAGCTGCACATCAACATCCCATTTACAGAAGCCTTGGAACAAATGCCCAGCTATGTAAAATTCATGAAAGACATTCTTTCACGAAAACGGAAATTGGGAGATTACGAGACAGTAGCATTGACAGAAGAATGCAGCGCCATCATTCAAATGAAACTTCCCCTAAAGTTGAAAGATCCTGACAGTTTCACCATTCCTTGCATCATAGGAGAACATAACTTTGGTAGGGCTTTATGTGATTTAGGTGCGAGTATTAACTTAATGCCTTTTTCTATTTTCAGAAAACTGCAGATTGGATAAACAATGCCCACTTCAGTCTCTCTGCTACTTGCTGATAGAACATTAGTATTTCCGAGAGGTGTCATTGAAGACGTGCTGGTCAAAGTTGACAAATTCATTTTCCCAGCAGATTTTATTGTCCTCGATATAGAGGAAGATGAAGACGTGCCGATAATACTCGAAAGACCATTCTTGGCTACAGGTCGAACCATTATTGATGTACAAAAAGGAGAACTAACCATGAGGGTACAAGACCAAGAAGTAACATTCAATGTTTTCAAGGCCATGAATTTCCCAGATGATGAAAAGAATGAGGAATGTTTCAGACTTGATGTGATACTCAATACCATTCAGAACTCCAATGTAATGCAAAGTTCTATTGATAAACTTAAAACATGTCAATTGCCTGTGGAGCCTGAAGATAAATCGTCTTTTGCATTGAAAAAGCCAATTCTTACACTACAAGCAACAGAATAGAAAAAGTTCCACCAGCTCAACGAATTGGAGGAATTTCACAATCAGCCTTTTGAGGATGCCAAATTGTACAAGAAAAAGGTAAGGAAAAGACATGATGAGAAGTTAGTGCACATACAACTGGAACCAGGGCAGAAGGTACTGTTAAATATATCAAGGGTGAAATTCTTCCCATGGAAGCCAAAATCACAGTGGTCAGGTCCATTTGTGATCACCAAGGTTTTACCATACAAAGCCGTTGAGATACATGATCCCGACTCCAACAAAACATTCAAGGTTAAAAACAAGCGTGTTAAGCACTACTGGGGAGAATCATTTGAGCGAAAAAAAGAAATTGTCACACTTTCAGATCCAGCCTAACATTCGAGAAGTCACGTCTAGCTGACGACGTTAAACTTAGCGCTCGCAGGGAGGCAACCCATGTAATTTGTGTATATATTGTGATCTGGTGTGTTTTAATTTTGTGTGTTTAATTTTTGCAGGTAAAGTCATTTCACGATGGAAGAAGCTCTCGCAAATCTTCACAAGCAATTTCCTTCTCTCCCTAAAAAATCTCTGATGAAAGTCTACAAAGCTCGCTTGGAACGGATGAGGTTACTGATGATCAAAGGTATTCCTACTGACATTCGTTGGATTATTGAAGCACGGGTCCGATTGGCAGGTGAGTCTTCTGAATCTTTTATTTCACATTTGTCTGGTTTAGGAAGGAGCACCTATGCTAAAAAGAGGAGATCCAAAAGAATGTGAGTGCTCGTATGTTTTGTGATAGTCGTTGTCGTTCTTTAGGAATGATGTCTGATAACCACGAAGATAAGACTAATTTCATTAGGGATGGCTTGAGTAATGAGTCTTTGGATGATATATCTAAAACTCTTGAGACGCATCCCAGTGGATATGTGTATCACGAAATTCGTGTGTTATATGCACAATTTCAAAAAGAAAGACAACAATTAAGTCTCTGGAATCTGACTCAAAAAGACCCTGTTTGCCAATTTATAAGAAAATTGGATGGGAAGCTTGTCCCTGACGCATAGACGTCAATCAAGCTGTAAATTATTGTAAATATTATATCTCTTTATCTTTTCCTAATAATTGTGATTTGTTTTGTCATTTTCTTTTATTTTCTCCGACAGGATCCAGACCTTTTTGACTATCACGATTTATTTTACTGTTAACTAATAATTGTTATTTGGCAGGTACTAGTGCTATTATTTTACTCACCATTTTCAGGTGTTATAAATTCAACTCATCATTGCACTTTTGAAGGAATCCAGAGTAAAACATGGAAGCCACTTCAAGAAGACGAGTTGAAAACATCTGTGTGTTTTGCGGTACTAATGTTGGTGTTAAGCCACAATATGTAGAAGCAGCACAGGAATTGGGTCGAGTTTTAGCTGCAAGGAATATGCACTTAGTATATGGCGATGGCAATCTTGGACTAATGGGGATCATTTCAAAGGCTGTACATGAGGGAGGCAGTCACGTTTTGGGAATCATCCCAAAACCCTTGGCGGAGGCAAATCTTATTGGACCATCAAACAGAGAAGAGCTAATTGTGCCAGGTATGTCTGAACGACTGGTAGAAATGATTAAACGTGCTGATGCTTTTATTGCTTTGTCAGATGGCTTGGGTACATTGAAGGAAATTTTTACAGTATTATCTTGGACAAACTTGAACATACACCAGAAACCGCTTGGACTGTACAACGTTGAAGGATTTTATGATTTTCTTTGTGTGTTTCTTGATGATGCCCGGAGAAATGGGTTCGTGACAAAACCTATGAAAGAACTCCTCTTTACTGCCAGAACTGCTCCGGATCTAATTGACCAAATCTTAGCCTATGAACCACAAATTGACCATATCATTTCAAAGATAAATTGGTCCGAGGACGATCGTGGTAAGAGGCGTCGGATTAATCTGGATCTTAACCTTTAACTTTTCGTGTAGAATTTCAGTTAACCAGGTACTATCTTCTAAACTCTTCTTCTACTGTTTAAGACATTGGGGACAATGTCTCATTTAGGTTTGGGGGAGGGAATTAGTTGATCAGTATCTTATTTTTAGTGGTGTGTTATTTTTATTTTTAGTCCAAAATTTTTCGAAAAATACAAAAAAAAATGAATTTTTTTCAAAAATTACAAAAATATTTTGCGTTATTGTGTTTTTATTTTGACTAAAAAGGTGAAATTGGTAAGAGATAGCTGGGTAAGGAGTTTCCACTCCTGAGACGTGTTTAAAACCTATTTCGGAACAAGTTAATTTTTATTTATTTCCTTTTGAATTATTTTAATTTGTGAATTCTCCATAATGCTGACTAAAATGGATCTTCATATGCTCAGTTGGCAGGTATTATCAACATGCATGGTAACATACAGACATGAGTTGTAATTGAAAAGTTTGTAATATTTAGTGCTCTAGTTTAATTGGAGAAAGCATCTCAAAAAGTGATGGAGTAAAAAAAAAAAAACAAACGTCTGAGGTCTGAGTTATTAAGTCTGTAAGGGTGTTTTAACACCTAGTGCCCTAAAGCCAACTGGTTTGTGAGTCACTGGCCCAAAGCTCGCTACATGGATCAATGATGTTGCAAAAATATATATATCTGAAGTCTGAATAATTAAGTCTGTAGGGGTGTCTTAACACCTAGTGCCCTAAAGCCAACTGGTTTGGGAGCCACCGACCCAACAATCGCTACATAGATGGAAGATATTCTATATAAATAAATAAAAAAAAAATCAAAATTCAAAGAAAAAAATCAGAAAAATCAGAAAAATTATTCAATTGCTGCAAAAAGTGTGAACTCTGATAAAACTTTAGGACAAAAATATTACTCTCTTATCAACTGCACTTGTGACTGTTGTGGGCAAAAATGAGTTGATTAATATTTTATCGGCTGTGCATATGGAGAATGGTAAATATAATCGGAGAATTTACTTATTCAATAATTTAGAAAGAAACAAAACAATTATTGACTTAGATAAGAAGTTTCACTCGTTTAGTCACTAACTTTTTTATTCTCTTTTCTCTTGTCTTTTTGCTTTTGCGTGCATTAGTTTTACTATCTTTTTACTTTTATAAGACGTTTGTGGGTACCGTCGCTGTAAACCCTCACGAGACTACTTCTTGTCCACTAGGGACACCTATGGGTTTAAAGGCTTGTTGCATACGCTAAATGCAACCGTGATCCCTACGAAAGTGGCTTAGTTTAATTTTAATTATTTCTTGTATTTTATTTTGTTGTTTTCTCGAGGTCTAGCAAAATGTTAGGTTTGGGGGTGTGATGAGCGGAAAATATATCAATATTTACCGCCCCTTTTACTTAATATTTTGTTTAGTTTCTCGGATTTGATGAACATTTTGATGTGTTTTAGTTTATTTTGCTGATAAAATAATATTGAGACTCAATGAAATCATTTAGGACGAAATATGGGTCAAATAAGGGTAAATATTGGACTTGACATATTAATTTTGGAGATTGGAAACTAGAAATGGCGTTTTACGAAGTGCAGTTTTGGAAATTTCAGTTTTTTGCGCATCTGTCGTATTTTGGGGATAAATTTTTACTCCGATATCGGATTGAGCTGATTCAAGTTCCAGATTAAATAAGACTCAAAGATCTAAAACTTTTAAAGACAAAATAATTTTGAATTCTGAAGATTGCATGCCCGAAATTGATGAACCATCCAGAAGTGTGTTGTGTGTAATTATTAAAGTCATTTTCAATCATTTTCAAAGAAAAAAAATAAATTAATAAATAAATATTAAAAATTATCAAATCACCACCAAACATGATAAGCAATTAGTGGAGCAATTAATAATGGATTTAGTGGAGTAATTAGTGGAGCAATTAATAATGGATTTGGTGGATGATTTGATGGAGGCAAAATTTTGCTTATAAATACCAAGCCATTTCATTTGTAAATTCATACTTTTTTCTAAGGAATTCCTTAAGAATACTAAGAAGATTGTATCTTGTTTGTTTATTTACAGCTTTCAGTAATTAATTTCCGCTTTCGCACTTTCTTTTCTTTACTTCTCAGTTTTTACTTTCCACAATTTACTTTTACGCACACTACTTTTCTTTCTTTAATTTTCAGTTTTTACTTTTCAGTAATGAGGAGGTAACTCCCCTTTACTGGGGTAAAATGTAAAACTTTTATTACTAATATTTAGATCAATCTCCCTTAATTATAATATATAAACTAGTTAAAACCTGACTTAACGAGGATACCGCCATATTGGTTGGTTGGTAATTATTTAAATTGGTTTTAACCTGACTAAACTGGATACCGCCTGATTGGTCGGTTGGTAATTAATTATTAATTTGACTTAATCTGGATACCGCCTATATGGCTGGTTGGTAATTATCATGCAAAATTAATATATTATATTAAGGGAGATATCTAAAATAGAAGTAATAAAAGTGGATCTTTTTACCTCAGCATTTTCTTTTATTGTACTTTTACTTTATTTAATTTTCAGTAATTTACTTTTCAACATTTACCTTTCAGTAATTTACTTTTCAGCATTTTACTTTTCAGCATTTAATTTTCAGTATTTAATTTCAGCATTTACTTTCCGTCATTTACTTTTCAACAATTTACTTTTCAGCATTTTACTTTATGTCTTTTATTTTATTTAAGTTTTTACTACCCGTAAATATGTATCGTAACTAAGCCAGTTATCTGGGGTTGTGATGAAATCTAATATCACCGATTTATAAGGGGTTAAATGACAGTTTGGGTAATATAAAGGTTTATTTATTGAGCCTTAATCCTAATGCTTTTTATTAATTGGCCATTCATAAAATTGAACTGGTAAACTTAAAATGAACTTGGAAAAGGGATTTTAGGTTTAAGACCTTAGACTTAATAGCCCACGATCTTTCTTGAGGATAGATAACCCTTTAATAGATTTCCTTACAGGATAGGAATATACCTGTCGGGTGGGGGTAGCCATAATTGGAACTTAATCTTAATAAATTCAGATAACTTGGTTAATATAAGAATATGATTAATTGGGTTATACTGGATATTTGTATTTGACCATCAGAAGAGGCTTTTACATAATTTCATGTTCCAGGTTAATAAACCAATATATTACACAAATGTAAAATAACCACTTCATCTTTTAAAAAGATATTGGAAGGATTCACAACCCTGGATAGTTTTATAAATTTGAATTTTCTTCAATCTACTTTCAAGCAATTTTATTTACTTGTTTTAATTTTAAAGTCACCACCCAATCGAACAATCAATCCATTAGATACTTGTAAACATTTAACTTCATAAATTGATAACAAAAGGTTTTAAGTCATCGTGGGATCGATACTTTTTATACTACTTGAACGATACGTGTGCTTGCGTTATACGCGTGTGATTACGCACCGGTCACCTATCACTTTCTGTTGTCCCAGGCCCGGGCATATGAGTTCTGCATGTTGGCACAACCATTTCCTATCTCCCGAATGGAGGTTGTGTTCCCCCTTATCTCGTTGGGATGAGACTACCGTGAGGTTAGCTGAGTCCCATGACCTGAGTGTGCACATAGATCATATGAACGAGATCTCTTGGAGTATGGTGAGTTATTTTCATTTCCTTTTTCTGATTCTTCTCCTTCTGTCTCTGGCTAACACGTTTTCTTGTTATTTTCAAATTGACACGATTTGGAGGGGAACCACTATTGAAGAAAGTCGGAGTACACTCGTTCTTCTTTCCAGAAGAATGGGTTGCCCTTGCTCCTCTTAAGTACTACCCATTGACTTTGGTACCTAGGTGAATGCTTGCTTCTCTAGCCTTGAGTCCCATGGGCCTGTAGAGTTCATGTCTCTCTGCATTTCTCTATGTTCTTTGGTTTTCGGATCGACGAGGAAGATCTGATGGCAGCTTTGAATGGCTTCCTTGCTGAGTATTTTCTGGTAGAAGGTGAATATCGACATTGAGTTCATTATGCTCTTCTTGGGTTCTTACCTTTTTCCGAGCCTCACCGAGCTACTTAGGTATGTACTGTTGGTTTTTTTTTCTAAATTCCCTTTCAAGTTTGTGTCTTCTACTGAAATGATTCTTGATGTAGGTTTGTAGGATAGGCCATGGAATGTGTTGCACACATCATCCTTCTGATGATAAGGAGAAAGAGGAGGGTGTTACACCAGAGGATCCAACACCGTCTTTCACTAGTCAGGCTAGGGCCCGAGCTTCTTCCTTCAAATAGGATCTATCTTCTGCTTCAGCATCGACTTTCGCTGGAGACTTTCTCGGCTCGATGGGTCTTTGGCCGGACATGACATACGTAGTCCGCAATGATGTGAGGATAGAGGATGTATGAACACTGTCATTGTAGGGAAGGCAGCCGCTGATTATTACCCTGCAGACACATGTAAGTTTGTTTAAATGCTTGTTTTTTCTTTTCTATCAGGTTTCCGATACTGATCAAGCCATGTTACAAGTTCCTATCGAGTTTTTGGACCATTGTTATCGTATGACGTAGGCAGCGAATATGGCGCTGACCTCTCAGAGCTTCTCTTACCTAGTACTTATAGATAAGGGTTAGCATTTATGCATGTATTCGGGTATGCATGTTTTTCTAATCGTCTTTTCCTGTTTCCTACTACAGCACCACGTTGAAGGGATGGATGGGCATTTTAAGGATCATTAAGACCTTCAGCAGTGGTTTGACTCGTTGCGTAGGTGTTTTGCCGCTTTATGGACCCGAGATAGTTACTTTGAGGTCTATATGAAGGGGATACATTCCCGGAACACGAAGAATATGCCCAAGCCTGATTCTTCAGTTCGAGGCTGATGAGGCAGAGAAGGATGAAGGAGAGGAGGAGGCTGATGAGGAGGAAAGGCTAAGGATGAGGAGTCATATGAGTATGATAGATTTTTTATAACAAAATAACGCTTGTAAACCTTTTGTACAAACTTCAATTTTTAATTAATAGAAATGTTGTTCATTTTTAGTTGCCTTTTGATTTACAATGCATTTAATCATCATATAAACACTCTTTACAAGCCTCTTTCTTGAACACATTATACTTCTCTGTGGAATATCCGCTTGTACCTTCTTTATGTCCGACCGAATATTTTTATCAAATGGACAAACATCCGACCAGACATCTGGCAATGTCTTATTATAGTAGGGTTTCTTCTGAGAGTAGGAATTCTGCTCACATACAACATAACACTCAATTTCTCTATATATAGGCCTCGCCTCTACCTTGTTTCCATCACAAAGGGTAATTTTTCCCTTCATTTTCGTTTATGAAAATATTATAGGCTTGTTCTCTTTTTATCCTTGCCATAGCACCACTGTCTTTCGGCGGATATCCAATTATCCATAATATTTTGGCCGAACATTTTTTAATATTCGACCACCCCTTAATATATTCGTCTGCCTCTTAGTATATCTGGTCACTTCCTTAGCTCGTACTCTACAAGATCCCGTTATGTACCTCATTTTTGGGGTGTTTGATTGGTCATCCCCAGACTTGGCTCAACTTTATGCCCTTCGTTACCTTCACCATGTCAAGGTAGACTATGTCTTTATAAAAACTGATTCGATGTTCTAGGATGCTAAAACCCAAGTCTTCTACGTACATGGTAGTGAGATATGTCCTCTGCCTGAGGAGTTTGCTGCTATTAAAAGGCTTCGGTTTCCTCTTTCCACTCATTTGGCGATGCTCTTATTCAGGAGCAAGAACCCTCAAGAAGCTACCGATGTTTTTATTTTCAGCTTTGATGAGTTGGAGAAAGTAATACCATGTCCTCTATCTGTTGAGTTGAAGGTACTGCTGAATAATTCTTCTAAAATGGAGGTTGGATCCCACCATTGGAGAAGTGTAGTCATATTTTGCATTCTGTTTCAAATATTTTTGGAAGGCCGTGATAGTGGGCGAGGCGATTATTGGTTTCTCCACATTATTCAAGGTGTCAGGTGCGGCTATGATCCATTTCTTGTTATCTTAGTTCAGAGATTTCATGGCTTGGACAAGATTAAACAGAACCTCACCAATCAATTTCTAGGGTGCCCCTTACTTTTACAGGTATGCCCTAAATTGTCTATGCTGTCCTTTCGAATTTTCAAACTAACGGCCACTGTAAATTTTATCTGGGCTGACTTTTCAGGTTTTCAACCCAGCTAGCTAACACATATTTTTTTAACAGGTGAGGCTGCAATAGAAGTTGAAGCTTATTGCTCCCCGCCGGTCTCTATCTTTTCCTCATACGGTTCTTGAAATCATCTAGCACGTGCTATAGTGAATAATAACTTTTCTTATGTTGCGTGGAAGGAGCGGCTGCAGCAAGTAACTGACACAGAGATTTCATGGATGTGCTATTGGTGGCGTCTCAGCCATGTCACCATAGACATCTTCGATCATTGCGTACCTCTCTCAGGTCTCCATGTCAGCTCATTCTACCTTCTGGATAGGCTTTGTCGGCAGTACATACGCTACCCACGCCTTGCTCCTAAGAGGCGTGTGATGAGTGGTATTTATATCACTATTTCCCACTCATTTACCTTAACATTTTGTATAGTTTCTTGAGTTTTATGAACGTTTTGATGTGTTTTATTGTTATCTTGCAGATAAATAAAGTTTGGACAGCACTGGAGGCAATTTGGGGCAAAACCGGACAAAAATGCGTCAACAGGGTTATTTTCGTCTTTTGTGCGTCGCGACGCTGGAGCACAGCGCGCCGCGACGCCCAGCGTGAGCCGAATCTGCTAACATGCGCCTGGTCAACGGTCAACCATTTGAAGAAGTTTTGACTTTGCTAAAATGCGCCGTGCCACGTGTCACCATCACAGCCGATCTGCTAACGTGCGCCGTGCCACGTGTCATCATCATATGCTGCCGACACTCAGACTTGACACGTGTCGCCTCGTCATCAGCCATGTCAGCGGTCAACAAGTCAACCTTGCCACGTGTTGTGCCACATCATCAGCCACGTCAGCAGGTCAACCGAGTCAACTTGCCACGTCAGCCTCAGCCAATCAGAGCATGACACGTGTCGCCACGTGTCGCAATCCTATTGTGCCGACAAGTCAACAGTCAGCCGCCTCGCCACGTCAGCGCCACGTCATCGCCACGTCAGCATGACGTCATCACAATAATTGAGAATTAGCCGCCTTGACACGTGTCGCATGTACAGTCAGCCGCCTTGCTACGTGTCGCCGTATCATTGTGCCACGTCGACAAATTGCGCGTCGCGACGCTGATCTCCTTGGCGTCGCGACGCTGGAACAGTGAAAAACTTTTCCTATAAATTCAGCGCGAAATTTCATATTTCAGTACCTCTCTCTCTCTTAATTTCTCTCTCTAGAGAGAGTTTCTCTCTCTAGAATTTTTATTTTTATTTTTATTTTTATTTTTTTTTATTTTTAGTTTTGTAAATAATTTTAATTACGTTTTGTAATAATAGTAATTTAATTTTTACTTTTTACTTTTTACAGTTTTTACTATTCACCATGTTGAAATAATTTCCTCAGCTAGGGTGAAAGGTAATTCTTCTACTATTGCTATTTAGATTAATCTCCCTTAAAAATAATATATTAACTATTTAAAATATTGACTTAATAAGGAATACCGCTATATTGGTCGGTTGGTAATTTAATCTGGTTTAAACCTGACTAATCACGGATACCGCCAGACTGGTCGGTTGGTAAATTTACTTTTGGTTCCGCCTTAATGGCTGGTTGGACTTAATTTGACTTAATCAGGATACCGCCAGACTGGTCGGTTGGTAATATTATCACAAGTTTATATATTATTTTATGGGAGATATCTAAATTAGTAGTAGTAAAAGTAATTCATTTTACCTTAGCATTTTATTTTATTGTAATTTACTTTTCAGCATTTTTACTTTATGTCTTTTACTTTTATGAATTTACTAGTCCTAATTATGTGTTAGTTAATTAGAGGTTGTGATGACTTTTAATATCACCGGTTTATAAGGGATTATTTTATAGTTGGGTAATTTAAAGGTTTATTTATTAAGTCTTAAGCTTAATGCTTCTTGTTGTCTGATCACCAATAAGATTGATATGGTAAATCTAAAATGAACTAGACATAGAGATTTTAGATTTCAGCCTTAGACTTAATAGCCCACGATCTTCCTTGAGGATAGATAACCCTTTAATAGATTTCCTTACAGGATAGGAATATACCTGTCGGGCGGGGGTAGCCATAATTGGAACTTAAACTTAATGAATCCAGATAATTTGGTTGACATAGACATATGGTTCAATTGGGTTAAACTGGGTATTTGTGTCTGACCATCGACAGAGGCTTACACATAATTTAGTGTTCCAGGTTAATAAATCAATATATTACCAACTTTAAGATAACCACTTCATCTTTAAAATGATATTAAAAGAAATCACAACCCTAGATCTTTGTATTTTTTGTTATTTTCCTTAGTATTTTCTTTTGACTTTTTATTTATTTATTTATTTTGTAAAACCACTTTCAACCAATCAAACAATCATTCTCTTCTCCCTATAATTAGATATTTGTAAATAAATAGATTCAACAATTAATAACAACAGTAGGAATTAAGTCCTCGTGGGATCGATATTTTTATACTACTTGAACGATACGTGCGCTTGCGTTATACGTGTGTGTTTACGCCGGTCAAGTTTTTGGCGCCGTTGCCGGGGACTTATATTTCTTGAGTTGTTAATTTTGAAGCTATCTAATTTACTTGTATCTAATTTTCTTTCTTTTTCTGTAATTTTTATTTCTTCCTTTTGATTTCAGGTGACTTACAAATGGAACATTACTGGGAGATTGAAAGATTACGTGCTGTACAAGAAGATACACCCCACATCTGGGAGCAACAGTCCGGTTTTCTGAGGCCTGTTGTCCAGCCCAATGATTATCACTGGATGCCAGAACCAAGTTATACTACATTTGCTCAACAGAACTCAATGTGGAGATGTGACATATGTAATGGTGACCACCCAAGCGATTATTGCGAATACAACTACCATACAGGGTGGCAGAACTATCAAGATCCTACATGGCACGAAGAACCATCACATTTCACAGAACCACATTTTCCATCTTATCCACCATCTTCCTTCGATCCTTATCAACAACCAGAACCATCAGAGGAAGATCAATTGATTCACATATTCAAAGAACAGACAGCTCGATTTGATGCACAAGTTCAGAGTAACACAGAATCCATACAGAGAATGACAGATCAAATCAGACAATTCACAGAAAACCAGAACTATATACCTCAAGAACCAGTTTCAGATGACACTGATGAAGCCTTCGAATACCAATCATTCACAATGACACTTCAACAGAGGAGGAGGCTGAGCAGTATCAACAACCAGATGTATCAGTTCAGAAACTTGAACCGGCAAAGTCTCGATTTGATTTTTATTATTCAGATTCTGACGAGGATGAAGCTGAAACATTTGTACCAACTGCATCAAAAATTGAGGATGGAATTCTGTATCCTCAAAACGAAGATCTTGGAGATTCCATTTCACAAATGTTTGAAGAAGATCAACTTGAGCCAATCATTTCACCCGAATCAGAGGATGAAGACCTAATGTCTGACTCATCTTTTCATCCTCAGGTGGAGCAAGAAACAGAGCAAGTGGAGGAGCAAATGTCTGACCTTAATAAAAATCCAGAGCATTCAGGAAAAACATCGCTGTTTTGGGGAGTACAAATCAAAGATATCAACCAGAAGCTTGACAGAATGGAATTTCCATTCCAAGTCAAGCATCATACGAGACCTCCTGATTTTCTTTCTTTCTTTTCAGGTACCACTGGAGCAACAAAAGTTAAAAAGGTGGCACAAGCATTAAAGAAGAAAAAAATTCTTTTTGCCACTTTACCGTTGGAAGAGACCTTTCAAAAGCAACGCTCACGGGATTGTCTTTAATCGGACATCCAAAACGACATTGAAACCTCCTTAACATATGGATTTCAGTCACGTCTGGCTGAAGACGAAAAATTTAGCGCTAGCAGGGAGGCAACCCAGGCAATTTTGTTGTAATTTATTGTATGAACTTTTTACTTTTTTGTGTGTTAGTTTTGCAGGAAAAATAAAAACGGAATTTTTCAGGACAAAGCAAGCCAGTACAAGCGGGATTTTCAAAATAAAAATTTGACAAAATCACGAAGATACAAAGTTGATCCAGGAGACGGCCGAGTAAGGAGTCACCTCTTGAGAGGCGTCCCTATGGATTTATCCGTCGCAAGACATGATTTTGCCAAAAAAAAAAAAAAAAAAAAAAAATAAAAAAAAATTTCAGCGTCGCGACGCTGACACTCGAAATCAGAGACATAAGCAGAGGCATTGCAACCATCTCCTTTCACTCTTCATCTTCTTCATCCTCAACCACCGAGCCTTTGACTGAGTACCACCACTGCCAGCCACTCATTCGGTCAAGTCACATCCGAGCAACACAACACCACAAGCTTCGCCGAACCCGCCACTGCCAAACCCTCATCGCCCAACCGCAACCACTCACCGAGAACAAACAAAACCAAGACCCACGAGCCACCATCGCCGAGATCCACACCGTGAGCAACCACCGCGAGCCACCAAACACTTCCTTCGCCGAGCCTAAATCGAGCCTCAACAACCAAGACACCACTTCGTCGAGACCGAAACTAACGAAGCAAACCAGAGCCGTGACTCAACCGCGAGTCACCAAGCCACCATCATCAACCACACAAGCCATCACCACACCAAGCCGAGCCCACTGCCGTGTCTTGCCGTGACTGCCAAAGCCGACTTCCGTAAGCCGAGATACTCCAAAACCGACCCATCACCCTCACTACCGAGAGAGTCCACCACCGAGAGTCACTAGAAGCCAACCCACTGCCGTCCAACAACCAAACACCAGAAATCCAAGCCAAAACCAACAGAGCCGAAAGAACCCACCACTGCCAAAATCAGAATTTGAAAGTAACGGTAATAATTTGATAAATTTGATTTGGTAATTGGGTAAATTGAAAAATTGAATTGTGGTGTGTTTGACTTGGGAATTTTGAATTACGAAGGGTTGGATTGTGGATTAATTTGATTCGTAGATTGTGGGGGCGAAGAGTTGAATGGAGGTGTTTTGGCATTTGGTAGATTTAGGTTGTATTGGATAATCAAAAATTCAGGGGAGACTCTGTCGGATTTTTTTGAAAAATACCAAAGTTGGGATTTGATTGGTGATAATTTTTAGGGTGAATTTTGGGGAAATTTTGAGTTTTTAGAGGTGATTCTGCCAAAATTTTTAATGAAAAATGGTCAAATAACAATCGTGGTAAGAACCGTAATTTGGGCATAAATCTTAATCGGTAATTTTTCTTATCGGTAATTTTTCCTGTAAAATTTCAACTAATCAGGTATGATTTTCTACACTCTTCTTCTACTTTTTAAGGCATTGGGGACAATGTCTCATTTAGGTTTGGGGGTGAGGTATAGTTAATAGTACTTGTTTGTATTGTTGTTTTTATTTTAGTTCAAAATTTTCGAAAAATACAAAAAAATTGAAAAATTTTCAAAAATTACAAAAATATTTTGTGTTTGTGTGTTTTTATTTTGACTAAAAAGGTGGAATTGGTAAGAGATAGCCGAGTAAGGAATTTCCGCTCCTGAGACGTATCTCAAACCTTTTTCGAAACAGGTTAATTTTTGTTTATTTCATTTTGAATTATTTAATTTGTGAATTCTCCTTAACACTGACTAAATTGGATCTTCATATGTTCAGTTGACAGGTATTATGAACTTACATGGAAACATACGGACATGAGCTAAAATTGAAAAGTTTGTAATATTTCATGCTATAGTGTAATTGGAGGAAGCATCTCTAAATAGTGATGGAGTAAAAAAAAAAAAAAAAAAAAAAAATTGTCCGAGATCCGAGTTATTAAGTCTGTAAGGGTGTTTTAATACCTAGTGCCCTAAAACCAACTGGTTTGGGAGTCATTGGCCCAAAGCTCGCTACATGGATCGAAGATGCTGCAAAATATATATATATCTGAAGTCTGAGTAATTAAGTTCGTAGGGGTGTCTTAACACCTGGTGCCCTAAAGCCAACTGGTTTGGGAGCCACCGACCCAAAGCTCGCTACATAGACGGAAGGTATTGTATAAAAATAAAAAATTGAGAAAAAAATCAAAGAAAAAATCAGAAAAATCAGAAAATTATTCCATTGCTACAAAAAGGTGTGAAATCTGATAGAACTTTAGGACAAAAATATTACTCTCTTATCAACTGCACTTATGACTGTTGTGGGCAAAAATGAGTTAATTAATATTCTGTTGGCTGTATATATGGAGAATGGTAAAAATAATCGGAGAATTTACTTATTCGGTAATTTAGAAAGAAACAAAACAACTAGTAACTTGGAGTAGAATTTTCACCTGATTAGTCATTAACTTTCTTTATTCTCTTTTCTCTTGTCTTTTTGCTTTTGTGTGCATTAGTTTTAATACCTTTTTACTTTTGTAAAATGTTTGTGGGTATCATTGCTGTAAACCCTCACGAGACTACAACTCGTCCACTAGGGACACCTAGGGGTTTAAAGGCTTGTTGCATATGCTAAATGCAACCGTGATCCCTACGAAAGTGGCTTAGTTAAATTTTATTATGTTATTTTATTTTATATTTTGCTCGAGGACTAGCAAAATGTTAGGTTTGGGGGTGTGATGAGTGGTATTTATATCACTATTTCTCACTCATTTACCTTAACATTTTGTATAGTTTCTTGAGTTTTATGAACGTTTTGATGTGTTTTATTGTTATCTTGCAGATAAATAAAGTTTGGACAGCACTGGAGGCAATTTGGGGCAAAACCGGACAAAAATGCGTCAACAGGGTTATTTTCGTCTTTTGTGCGTCGCGACGCTGGAGCACAGCGCGCCGCGACGCCCAGCGTGAGCCGAATCTGCTAACATGCGCCTGGTCAACGGTCAACCATTTGAAGAAGTTTTGACTTTGCTAAAATGCGCCGTGCCACGTGTCACCATCACAGCCGATCTGCTAACGTGCGCCGTGCCACGTGTCATCATCATATGCTGCCGACACTCAGACTTGACACGTGTCGCCTCGTCATCAGCCATGTCAGCGGTCAACAAGTCAACCTTGCCACGTGTTGTGCCACATCATCAGCCACGTCAGCAGGTCAACCGAGTCAACTTGCCACGTCAGCCTCAGCCAATCAGAGCATGACACGTGTCGCCACGTGTCGCAATCCTATTGTGCCGACAAGTCAACAGTCAGCCGCCTCGCCACGTCAGCGCCACGTCATCGCCACGTCAGCATGACGTCATCATAATAATTGAGAATTAGCCGCCTTGACACGTGTCGCATGTACAGTCAGCCGCCTTGCTACGTGTCGCCGTATCATTGTGCCACGTCGACAAATTGCGCGTCGCGACGCTGATCTCCTTGGCGTCGCGACGCTGGAACAGTGAAAAACTTTTCCTATAAATTCAGCGCGAAATTTCATATTTCAGTACCTCTCTCTCTCTTAATTTCTCTCTCTAGAATTTTTATTTTTATTTTTTTTTATTTTTTTTTATTTTTAGTTTTGTAAATAATTTTAATTACGTTTTGTAATAATAGTAATTTAATTTTTACTTTTTACTTTTTACAGTTTTTACTATTCACCATGTTGAAATAATTTCCTCAGCTAGGGTGAAAGGTAATTCTTCTACTATTGCTATTTAGATTAATCTCCCTTAAAAATAATATATTAACTATTTAAAATATTGACTTAATAAGGAATACCGCTATATTGGTCGGTTGGTAATTTAATCTGGTTTAAACCTGACTAATCACGGATACCGCCAGACTGGTCGGTTGGTAAATTTACTTTTGGTTCCGCCTTAATGGCTGGTTGGACTTAATTTGACTTAATCAGGATACCGCCAGACTGGTCGGTTGGTAATATTATCACAAGTTTATATATTATTTTATGGGAGATATCTAAATTAGTAGTAGTAAAAGTAATTCCTTTTACCTTAGCATTTTATTTTATTGTAATTTACTTTTCAGCATTTTTACTTTATGTCTTTTACTTTTATGAATTTACTAGTCCTAATTATGTGTTAGTTAATTAGAGGTTGTGATGACTTTTAATATCACCGGTTTATAAGGGATTATTTTATAGTTGGGTAATTTAAAGGTTTATTTATTAAGTCTTAAGCTGAATGCTTCTTGTTGTCTGATCACCAATAAGATTGATATGGTAAATCTAAAATGAACTAGACATAGAGATTTTAGATTTCAGCCTTAGACTTAATAGCCCACGATCTTCCTTGAGGATAGATAACCCTTTAATAGATTTCCTTACAGGATAGGAATATACCTGTCGGGCGGGGGTAGCCATAATTGGAACTTAAACTTAATGAATCCAGATAATTTGGTTGACATAGACATATGGTTCAATTGGGTTAAACTGGGTATTTGTGTCTGACCATCGACAGAGGCTTACACATAATTTAGTGTTCCAGGTTAATAAATCAATATATTACCAACTTTAAGATAACCACTTCATCTTTAAAATGATATTAAAAGAAATCACAACCCTAGATCTTTGTATTTTTTGTTATTTTCCTTAGTATTTTCTTTTGTCTTTTTATTTATTTATTATTTTGTAAAACCACTTTCAACCAATCAAACAATCATTCTCTTCTCCCTATAATTAGATATTTGTAAATAAATAGATTCAACAATTAATAACAACAGTAGGAATTAAGTCCTCGTGGGATCGATATTTTTATACTACTTGAACGATACGTGCGCTTGCGTTATACGTGTGTGTTTACGCCGGTCAGCGTGCCTTCCAAAGTGGTATTGTGTCTCGTCGCTTCCTGGATCATTTCTGTGAAAAGTGAACTCATCAGTGTATCTGGACAGTCACCACCTCAGAGTCTTCCAGTGCACCGAATAGACTTGAATCCCCCACTAGTCTTTTTTATTTAGGCCTTGAATTAAAGAAGCAAAGAAGAGGATTCATGCATGTTAACCTAAATTTTATCTTTTAGCTAGAGCTTTGCATTTCATGAACATTTTGAGCATTATTTCAATAAACATTAGTATTATTTCTTAGTACTTATGTGAATAAATTAATTATTTTGTGTAAGGGTACCTCTATCGTTAACTGACTCTTCCAATTTTTCCAATTAACTATTTTCCTTACTCATTTATCCTTGATTTTTTCCTAAACCGTTTCTGATTTAGCGGGATGTGCTCTAACATTTGGTTAGGCCATTATTGTGGATATTTGACCTAACAAGCCTTTTTTATGCAATGTATTTCTCCAGCCTATCTATGTTGATAAGTTTTGTGAACTCGTTCCCTTCCAAGTCAAACAACCGAACTGCTCCATTTTTCAAGATCTTTCTAACCAAATAAGGCCCTTCCCAATATGGCCTAAACTTTCCCCTCGGGTCCATTGCTAGCGGTCTTGATTGTTTCAGCATGTCTCATTCTTTAATCTTGTTGGGTCGTATTGAAGGCTCTAACTATTCTTTTCTGGTACAATTGAGTATGATACAAAACTTTCATTCTCTTTTAGTCAAGCCGATCCAACTGTTCGAATCTTTTTGCATCCCACTCTTGCTTAGAAAGCCTGTTTCCATCATAATCCGCATTGATTGTATTTCAATTTCTTTGAGAAGTACGACCTCCATTCCATATATCAGATAATAAAGCGTAGCTCCTGTTGTTGTCATGACTGAAGTTTTATACCAACAAAATACAAATTGCAACTTATATGCCCAATATTTTTAGGTCTTTATCATCTTAGCTAGAACATTCTTCAAAGTCTCGTTGGTGGCCTCTACTGCTCCGTTGGCTTGTGGTATATACAGTGAAGACTTGAAGTGCCCATTTCATACTTTTGCAGCATGGCTTTGGTTTCCCCATTATATTATACCCCGTTGTCTGTTACCAAATAGTGTGGCATCTAATACCGACATATGATATTTCGGGTTATGAACTTAACCATTCGTTTAGCTATGAAATTATGAAATGATTCGGCTTCTAGCCACTTGGAGAAGTAGTCTACGGCCTACGAATCGATGCTTATTAGAAGCTTGTGGCTTAATTTCATCGATTAGATCGATACCCCAAGCTGAGAAAGGCCAAGGCTCTGATAACTTGTTCAACTATATTGGCGGTAGGTGGTTCAATTTTCCATTGGCTTGACAGTTGTGACAGTAATTTACCAACTCTGTAAATAGTCAACAGTAAAATCCTTATCACTCAATCTTTCTTGACATATTAATTCCGTGTTCATGATGTGTTCAACACATCATTCAAATGAGAATTGTGTACATGTTTGTTGAAGGTCCATTCCAGGATTCGAACGAGGACTTATTTTCGTTCCTTGAGCGTTCGAGGGTGCGTTCAAATATAATCGTCCACAGAACTCACTTGCATACCATGTTTGATATTTCGTTCGAACGCGACAAGGTAGATTTACATGCATTTGTCTTACGTTCATCATGCGTTCCAGCGCTGCGATGAAAATTAGAAGAATCTGGATGCTTTTAGAAGGATAATTCATGTCTTTATATAAGGACACTTAACAAAAATAATAATAAGACACACACATAAGAGAGAGGTGAGGATTTGGCCAGTCAACCACCCACCACCGGTCGGTGAGCCACAACCAATCAGAGTGTCCGACCATCATGTGTCAGTGGTGTAGGAAATGACTTTCCTTATGTACAGCGGAAACACCTTAGGCTCCGGGATCATCCTTGAAAATTTATTGCCTTCTCCTTTTGTTGTAACCGAATTCCACCAACTCTTGGTGAATGGAGTTTCTCTTCCATGTGGATGTGTTCCTTTGAGATCCGATGCTTGGATCAACCACCCGATCTTCCGAACTATGATTAGGTATTTAGGTCATACCTAATAGACATAAATTGTTGGGGAGTATGGCAAGCCATATGGTTGTGTCTCCAAGACAATTTAAAAACCATTATTATAATAATGATTTAATTACCTTAATTATGATGTAATAATTATCTCATAATTATTACTAACTTGATTATCTCATAATCAAATAATTCTAGAAAATATTATATTAAACACATTTAATATAGTTTTCATTTGTGACAAATTATATTTTATTATTCTTATTAATAATATATAAATTTATATGTGAGTATATTATTAGACAATCCAATTATATTAGGTTTGCTACAGTTAATCGAGCTAGCACGAGGACCAAATGGACCTAGATTTCCGAGATCCAATAATCTCGAAATATTAATTAAACTAATACTTCGAATTATTAACTCAGTGTTATTCCACTAAAAACTCGAAGTTGAACTCTCGTTGCCGTATATGGAAAATATAAGCCGAACAACTTTGGTGTCCATCGATATAGTCATTACATACGGATTGGCCCTTCACGAATATCTCATAATTAGAGTTGGGTCATAAGTTTGTTATACCTCTCTAATTATTTTATACCTTAAGTACCATTGATTCTTAAATGAATAATTAATTCATAACTATTATGAATATTAATCTTTCTATTCGTAATAAAAAGACTTGAGCGTTCTAATTGTTCAAGTACCGAATCAACCCTTAAGAGAGATACTCTTCTACTTCTCGTAAGAAGGAGTGGACTCTATGTCTAAGTAAAATGTTCACAGCTACACACCAAACCATATCCCCAAAATACGTAGTTATTGGTCGGGACTGCTACACCAACCTCACCTTACTAAATCAAATGATATAGCCTGTCATGCAGGAATTCGAAGTACACTCAAGATTAATATCAATCAATATATGACCATATAGTAGATAAAATGCATTTATTTAGTTAACGGATATTATAAGATATTCATTTCTATCTGGGTCCAGTCCTATATGATCACATCATACAAATTACCCCCATTCTCATGTCACTACATGAACGATCCCGGATCAAGGTTATTTTACAAGTATAGAGTGGACCGCAACTATAGATAAACCACAAATAAAGTACCCACTTTGCTTGATCTCTATGGACTGTTTTAGATTACTAACTTCAGATTTAAATCCTCTTGTGTATCACTCATACATTAAGTCTGAAAGCACTAGAGTAATTAAGGGTAAACAAGATAATTTACAATATGTGATTTAAATAAAACAATTTTGATAAAAGAATAATACATATATTATTTCAACAAATAATTTCGTTTACAATACATGAAGATCTAGAGCATATATCCTAACATGTGGATAGCTGGCGGTGCTCCCAGAAATGTCAGAAATGTTGAGAGAAAGAGAGAGTAGAAGAGACTCGATCAACCTATCTCAGATCTGACTTATTTCTTCGACCTACGTGGCAAGCCACCCACCAAATTGAAGCTTATGAGATGTACTTCGAGGATGCGAAGTTGGTTTTGTCGATCAGTGCTCGAATTTATGAAAAATGGAGCAAAAGTGTGTGATGACCAGTGGTGCTCTCAATCCAAATTACTCCAATTCGGGTTTGGCCGGTTCCTGCATGGTTATGGACATGAGAGGAGTGTATCGGTACCCTTGGAAGTTTGATTTGACAAAGGATTCGAATTTTTTGGTGAAACCACGTAAGTCACCCATGTGTTGAACATTTGATATGTAGAATCATGTTTTAGATAGTTATAGTAATGTTGAGACTGTAACTTCGAGGCTGTGATGTTTGAGTGGGCTGTTGAGACTCATGTTTCCAACTAAAATTTGGGTGGTTCCGCCAACCAGGATTGTAAGTGTCTGAATATGGTGTATTAGGTTTCTTATACATCTCTACGATATTGCATTGTTCCTCATATGTTTCCCTAGTATCACCATATAAATGACACTCTTGGGCTAGATGGTCAATCCCCTTACACACAAAACATACCCATTGAGATTCTAACTGGGCTATTGCATGCATAGTTTTGCTATCTTGGGCTTTTAAAGCTTCCTATCTCTCTAGTTAATAGCTCAGCCTGTGCTTTAAGACTATCATATTCCCTAAAGTGGTGTATCCTCTGCTAGAAGGAATGAAACGTGTTCTATCAGTGTTATCCAAGGCATTAGGTCCAGTCCCAAGTGTGAGATTTTTTGGCTAGGTCATTTAAGTACTCGAGTACCTCATCAGGGTCTTTTCGTATAAACTCACATTGCACATCGTCTCAAAGAATTGGTGCTCCCGATGGGTTAGACCGTCATAAAAGTAACTCACTAAGTGCCAACTCTCATACCAATGGTGAGGACAACTAGCTAACATCTTCTTAAACCTCTCCCAAGTTTGATAAAAGGGTTTCACCGTCTTTCTGGGATAAGGTAGAGATTTGTCTTTTCAGGGCATTAGTCTTATGGTGTGGGAAATATTTATTGAAAAATACATGTGTCATCTCACCCCATGATCATATTGAACGAGGTCTTAAAGAGTACAACCAGCTTTTAGCCATATCCTTAAGGGCAGAAGGGAAGAACTTAAGTCTAATTGTGTCTGTAGTCCCAAACCGGTCATGTAAGGTTGCTACAACCTCTTCAAACTCTCTAATGTGCACATAACGGTTCTTATTCTCCAAACCATGAAAGGTTGGGAGGTACTGTGTCATTCCAGGTTTAAAGTCTATATGTGGTGCATTAGGAGGAAATATTATGCATGATGGTGTAGCTGTGCGAGTGGGATGGAGGTACTCCTCAAGAGTCCTAATGGGTGGTCTCTCGTACTCACTCATGATGTGTGTGTTAGAGGTAGATGGTGTGGTTAAACTATTGTCAAACAAACTTTCTGAATCAGAATATTCCTCTTCAATTCTAACAAATCTACCAAACTGATCCCTAAGTATAGGCATGCACTCAAACATAAATAAAACAAGAAACATAAATAAAAGAAACTAAACTAAAAATAAAAATCTAAACTAAAACTGAAATTAAATAAATAAAATAGAAAAAAAAAGAAAGAAAGATGGAACGAAGTTACCACTTTGTTGTTGACTAAGCAAAGATGCTCTATTTGCTTGTTAACCGTCTCCCCGGCAACGGCAATAAAATTTGATTACGTCCATAAAGTACTCGCGGTTATCGCAGTATAGTTGGGGTGTCAATTCCTCAGAAAAGATGGTTACAAGGAACTAATTCACTTAATGAAAACGTTAGCAATAACTTAATTAAGGAGAATGATTGAATTGGTAATGTAAATTAAGGATTACGAAAAACACTTAAAAGTTATCAGTAGAGAAAAGCAGCAAAGCGTCGGGAATCCCTTTTATATCAAATTCCTATATTTAGTAGTTGATTCCTTTTATTACTTAATTGAAGGTTTCACATCCCAAACCAACAATCGAAAGATATTTAAATCAAAACATATTAAATTCTAAGGTAATCGATGAATTATTTTCTCTATGTTAACAACACACTATGTTATCGTTATGACCTATCTAATGTCGATAATATACCCACAGGTAATACTGCAGTAGAAGATCAACTCATAAAACAACATAACCAGTCACAAGTCGGTTTCCCAATCACACAAAGAAGAAGCATGACTGTTCATATATACAAATTGGTAAAACACAATATCTGGGTTCATAATCAAAAGATAATAAAGAATAAAAAATCATCAATTATATTAAACGTTGAAGAGTATTCAGGAATCAAAAACATGAATATAAGAACTTAATTACAATAGTTAATCCTTAACTTTACGTAGGAGATTAGTTCTCCATATAGAAGAGAGACATAGCCTGGATAGATTGGAGAGACATCATGTCTGGCCTGAAGCTTTTTCATTCTTCTCTCTCAAATATGTGACTCCAACTCTTTGTGGTGTATTTCTTCTCTCTCTTAGGGTTTTGGACGAACTTGGGTTTATATAGGGAAGTCCTTGAGTTCTTATGCACATAAAATACGACCTAATTAAGATTCTGGACATTTGTCGGGGCGCCACGGCGTCGAAAAGTAGCACCGCGGCACCCAAATCTCGGGTTTTGTATGGTGAATTATTGAGGCGGCGTCACGACGCCAGAAGATGGGCGTCGCGACACTAGTTGCTTTTTTAGAACTTGTGTTCTCTTCGTTTTCACTTTTCCCGCGTGCTTCTAATGCGTCCGTAAGGTCCCGAAACATGTACAATTGCTCCAAGATCCATATTCCATTGTTTCCTCATAATATAACATAAAATAAATTTTAATTAAGATCAAATATATGATAATCAAGCCGAATTAGCGATGTTCAAAGTATATTTTCATGCACTTATCAACATGTTTTCGTCTCTGCGCTTGTATATGTTTTAATATTTATGAACTATTCTAATGTTTTCGTCGAGACGCTTGCTAACGATATGTTTTCGTCCCGACGCTTGATTCTTGTTTTCTTAATTTATGATATATGATTATGTTTTCTCATGGGTGTTTGTTATAGGGTCCTGACCATCAGAAAATAACTGGCCTACTACTCTATCGACATGGTCTTGTTTGTATATTGTCCGATTAGAGTGCGTAACTTAGACAATGGACGCTTGATAAGTGTTTTGAAAAAATAGTTTGTTTCTAAAAGAACCATTTTGAACGTTATGAATGCGAAGTTTTCATTTTCAAAAGATTTGCCTTTGATTAATATATATATATATATATAATATATAGTGTTTTGGAAAGATTCTTCTAAATAATTATGTTTCAATTAAGATACATTTGACGCTATTGTACTATGATATGAAATGTTTCTGTCACACGCTTGTATAATATTTTTGTGGTTTTATGGTTTTTGAATTCATTGTGGCGCTTGTTTAGGTTTCTGTTTAACTGCAATGGATTAACCCATTACCCTATGTCGATATGAGCTTGTTTCGTTCATTGTCCGATCTTAGTGCTCGACGGACATTGGATGCTTGTTATATTTCATTCGATTGAGTTGGTCCATGACGCTTGAAAATGATTTATAAGGAAAACGATTTTCAAATTTGTTTTCTATTTACAATAAAAGGATTTTCATGGTGAGATTTCAAAATGATTTGAAGTGAATCGTTTATGTTCTTCGTTTGATGATGTATTTGAATACTCGTTTAGAATTCATGTTTATACCGAATAGATGAGTAGAATGATTGTATTGTTTGTCCCATTTTTTGAATGAGGTGATGTATATAATTTACCTGTATTAGAAATTGTGTCTGTATATATATATATTTATATTTATATATATGTGAATGGATATTTGAATGGTAATTTGCAGTGCATACAGCAACACATATGTAGGTTATAATTTATTCCTGTAATCTTAAGTATTTGAAAGGCACGTATGTTGCTATTGCCAGTTATATAACGTTTATACGTTTGAATATATGTTTATAGAATTGTTAGTGTTCTATGGCTGGTAAGTGGGAGACTTACTATATAAGTTAAATTATTTGAAATTGTACAGGTATGTATATATGTAAGAGATTTGAATATATTTATGATTGGATATTGTAGACATTGTATTTTAACGGCCCGATTATGAGTCCCTTGTAAGGGCACTGTATGAGAGTTAAGGAAGATTGTAAGGTTTAAATACTAGAGAGAAACCATTTATATCCGGATAGATATAAACCCTAAAACCTAGCTAGACATAGCCATCACCTCCGGCCGAAGACACCTCCACACCCGGTCGGATATCCATCGCGTTTTTAATATTTCAGAAGGACTCAATCTCTTTCCTTCTTAGCCAATTTCCATAAACCCATATTCTTTCATTCTTAAACACTTTCTCCATTTATCTTTTTCCTTATAACTACCTTCCATAATTATCATTTTCCCTTCTAAAGAGATTTTTTCCCTCATAAACTAAGAAACCATCACTAAAGCCAACAATCAACCAAGACTGTCAAAAGTGTTCCCGAAGCCGAGATACACCTAAGGTAAAACGAGAGGGCCCATATCTCTTAATTCCACATTTAATGTTCAGACATAATATATCAGGCCGGATACACCTTCACATCTGGTTGGACATACACTAGTCATATATTAACTCTGGCCGTACATAGGCTACATCTGGTAGCATGCTTTCTTATAGTATATATGATGGAAACCCAGACGTAAATTCTATAGCCCAATCTGATTGGACGGTAGTGTGGCCTGTACTTGGGATACAACTCCATGTACCAAGGAAATGATGACTGTCAATTTTGCTTGTTCTTGCATATGTTATTTACTGTTATTTGGCACAACTTGGACTGCTTATTTGTTATTTACTCTGCTGGCATGCTTTCCTTTCTGTTCCTTATCTTTTTATTATCGTTGCATGTATTTTTATGATTCTGGATTACACTGCACATCTGGCCAGACTTCTAGTAAGTAAATTCGGCCGACCATTCCCATGTCTGGCCAGCCATAGTTAATTTTGTTGTTTCTTTTATTACTATGATAGTGCTCTCTGGATATTATGTTTTGCTTTCAAGTTATGATTTTACTTTTGAATGTTTTAAATTACTTTGCATGATATTTGCATTATAAGGCATAATGATATCTCTTTTCAAACCTTGATATTATACTGACATTACTAATAGATAATTCCGAACCCAAACGGATTTAAGGTCCACCTTGTGAGGGGTGTAGTACATCCTTAAATCATTCCCAATGTCCTATACTGGGTGGCGACTCAATTATTCTCGGATTAGTCACATGTGGGCTAATTATACTTTGTACAAGTTGCGAGCCCAACAGTGTCATGGTTGCTGACTTCATAGGCATGGCAAGAAATCATGTTTCACTCCTACAGATGGCGAATCTACCTTGGATAGAGAATCGACCTCAAAAAATGCCTTGTAGTATCTATGTTGAGATTGAGGTTGGCCATGTCTTCATTATTTGCATACTTTCTTTAACCCTAATAGCGTTGCGTATTGAGAAATCGATTTCATTCAAGGCGATGGATCGGTGTGTGATGATACCCATCACTCATTGGCATATACCATTGAGGTATAAAAAAGCGCGTTCATTGCTTGTTCTAACCCTTGAGTGGGGAGACCTAGTTGTGGGTAACTCTTCATCAATGAGAGCCTAAGTTTTACCATATAAAGCCCACATGGAAGCCCATAGTTATTTTTCCCTAGGAATGAGCCTACCTAATGCTTGTATATGGGCCCTAACCATTTGAGGTAATCTAACATTCTTACCATGAAACGAAGAACTTGTTGGGCCTTCCTAATTGGGATTAGTTTGTGTTTCATGATAATTAGGTTGGGCGCTTTAAAAAGGTCATAAGCCACCTTGTATGCAAACCCTATTGGACTTAGAGAGTTTAATTATGATCCTAAAGGCGTCAAAAGCACGAGTCTGATGCCCATACTTGGCTTTCATCCAAGGAAAAGACACACATTTCTTTGGGCCCATTTGAGTATACTTAAATGCTTTCAAGCCCAACCATAAAATAATCGTGATTACCAGAGGTCCAATTCATCACTTTAGGACAATGGTACAATCCCCATATTAAGTTTAGTCATATTATAAATGGGTGGACTTTTTCCTCTAATTATGGAAATAATTGAGGTAGCCAAGGTTCACCTTTTAGCATAAAAGAGAATGAGCTCGTGTACCCCCATTGGTGTAGGAGCCAAGCCAAACCTATAGCAGATATTGGAATTACCACATATGAGGAAGAGATAAGGTCTGAATGATGTAATCGTATGAACAAGCCTTGCATTTCATTCATCCCATACATACATGCATATCATGCATCTCATTCATCATGCTAAGCCCTTGTGATTGCAGTCATCATAGTGGAGCATTGGGTTAGGGAGAACAGAAGACTAGTCAATGAGACAATGACAAGCGGTGTAGAAATGGCCAACAACGAAACTTACCGTGTAGATTAGTTGGAAAGTATTATGAGTAGGATAACAAAGCAGTTGCAGACTATGCTCAATATTCTTGCTAACCTGACCATAATTCAACCAACACCTCAAGCGGCGGGGGTTGAGCATAGCGAAAAGAAGCATGAGGAGATTGGGAGGAGAGTGTAGGAAGTTCGTACCCTAGATTATGAAGATATGGAAGACCATGCAGCAGGAAAGACAACCGATAGAGAGGCTGACACTGAACTACAAAAGATAAAATAATAGATGGAAGCGGTGAACCAAATGATGAAAGAGAAGCATGAGGATTTGTTGGATTATAACGCCATGGCATTCAAGGACCAGCTGCCTACTCAATTAAAAATGCCCAAAGTGGCAAAGTTTAATAGGAACGGGGACCCGAAGACACATCTCTGTCAATACGTGTCATTGATGAGTGCACCCAGACTATCTTAAAGTCAAGTACATAAGATGTTTGGGATGTCATTAGAGGGAGCACATGTGGTATGGTTCATAGCATTGAGAAGAAAATAAAAAATGATTGGAAAGCTTTGGTCGAGGCCTTTCTGACTCAATATGTCACAGACATGGAGATTGATCTATCACTATATGACTTGGAAAACACTAAGCAGAAGAAATAAGAAAACTTTAAAGAGTATGTGGATAGTTGGAGAAGCTAGCTCTTGAAGATGCAAACAATATCTTCAGAAAAAAAAAGAGACCAAATCAAGATGATTATCAAATGTACTAAGCCTTCGATTTATAACAAGCTGAGGAGGATGACTTCTATGCTATTTGATTTTCGATAATTGAAGGAAACTGTTATGGATATAGAAGAGGAGGAAGCAGAGAATAGGAAGTTCTATGGCAATAAGAAGACTACATGAGCCCCTTCTGACACCAAGGCCTGTCTAGCTGAAATTGCCGCTATAAGGAATATCAGGTTTTCCAATCTTGGCAGACCTTTGTCAAATGTGTTCAAAAAACTCAAGAGGAAGGGCCTACTAACACCCTTAAAACCTAAACTACTACCGAACCTCATTCCTCGCTACCTCAACCTAGATCAATATTTTCATTTAAACCAACAAAAATGCATGATACCGATAATTATGCCCGACTCAGACATGAAATCCAAGACTTAATAGACACCCGTAAAAATTCTGACCTAGAAAAAAACCAACCGAACACCATCTGAAACCCCCAACCAAATCAACATGTCGTACCACCACCCACATATATGATCAACTTTGGCCTACTCGAAGAATATGTCCTATAATCATTTGACCAACAGGCCCATGTCATGAGAATGTGGGACAACAATGGTAGTGATGATGGAGAATCTGATGACTTTTGGGAACACTTCTCAAGTAGTGATGAAGAAGAAGTGAAAGAAATGACTAAAAGTGGGCGATTCTATGACAACACCTCTGAGAAGGCAAAAAGGAGTATCATAGGGGGAGAAAGAAAAAGAGAAAATGACAGATGAAGGAAAATTGAGAGAAGATAAGGCAGTGCTCCAGCAGTTAAAGAAAAATCGAGCATAGGTTAGTATATAGAGGTTGTTGTGCTCCTCTCAAGAACACATGCGGGCCATAGTTGAGGCCCTTGAAAATATTATGGTACCCGCAAGTACGGACCCCACATTCGTCATTTGATTTATTCATGAGGAGAAAAGCCAACTATCACCTTTTTTCGAAGAGGAGCTCCCAATAGAGGGGCGAAACCCCAACCGTCTGTTATTAATCAAAGTCGAAGTAAAGGGTAAAAAGACCTTGTATGTGATGGTGGATGATGGGTCATCCATTAATATTTGCCCATTAAAATTATTACCGACGTTGGGTATCCGGTCCGAAGAACTCATTCCATCTGATGTGATGATCAATGCCTATATTGATAGTAAGCGAGAAGTAGTGAGCATTTTCACTGTTGTGGTCAAAGTGGGCCCGATTAAGGATGAAGTGGAGTTTGTTGTGTTAAATATCCCAACAACATTCTCTGAAATTTTGTGAAGGCCATGCTTTCACAAGCTTATAAGGGTCTCATCAACGCTGCACCAAATGATCAAGTTTTTGCACGGATGGGAGATTATCGCTATTAGGGCTGAGGCAGGTAATGCCATAGCCACCTTAGAGGTCCAATCATTCACAAGATTTTAAGTTGCAGCCATCTTTAAGGAATGGGTAGATCCCAAGGTAGACAAGATTATGAAGAAAATGAATTATGACACTAGGCTGGGAACACAAGGCAAATGAGTGAGTACACCACCATACTTCAATGAGCAGACCACCAATAGAGGGTTGAGATATCATTCCGATGACGAAGAGAAGCCAAAGGCTAGGAAGAAGGGGATATGGTTATATGACAGTTTTGTGAAGGCCAAATACTAAAGGGCTCCATAACCTACAAGGTCAATGGCGTCACTGTGTCAGGCTTCGAGATCTTCGCAGATGTAGTGGATTGGAAGGGGAGTTTGATAATTGAAGGAGAAAGGGAAAACAAGAATATAAAGCCAAAACTGAAAAACAAGCCAAAAGTAAAGTGGGAAGAAGAGTTGGTGATAGAAGACTCCAAGGAGGACTCCAAGGCAGCAAAAGAAATAGCTTATGAAGAACTCTATGTACCCAAACTATTTGGTTTTGATTTTGTTTCTAAAATTAATAAGATGAATGGTTTTGCTTACTTGTATGATCTTTTTTCTTTTAGTATAAATCATAACATACATGACATGAGCATTTTCGACATTAATTCAACTAAAACGGATGCATTTAATCTCAGTACATGTGAAAATCTTAATAATATATTAATTGCCAGTGAGGTTACCTTTGAAGATAGGAAAGAATTAGAGAGATTATTGACAAAATATGCAAAAGTATTCGTCTGGTTCTACGAAGACATGTCGGGAGTGGACAAAAGCATAGCACAACACTTGATACCTACATATCCGAATATGAAACCCTAAAGCAGAAACTCCGCAGAATGAGACCAGAATGGGCGGAAAAGATAAAGGTAGAAGTGAAGAAACAAGCAGAGGTGAGATTTTTAAGCTGTGATCTATTGCAATAAGCGTGAGCTTACCCCTTTCTTTATTTTATAGGTTTAGAAGATTAGTAGATCTTATATTTTAATTCTTCGTTGTTCTTTATCAGTTTCTGCTATAGCGAAAGGTTGTGCCAACAGTAGAGAGTTTTTTTTTATTATGTATTTTGAGATGAGAGACCTAATTCTGTTTTCCGTATAAGATTTATTATTTTAATTTGGACGCGGAGCTTAATTTTAATACATTAATATAGATATTTATATGAATGATTCTTTTGAAATGGATCATAGAGTCCTATACATTTTCATGATGATGTATATAGTTGTTTTAGTATAGTATCACATGTAATTCGTCCACAGTACATGAGAAATTCTGTCAATTTCACGATTCCATGTCACCCCTACCCTACCTATGGGGACTGGCGTGACATTAATTTAGGGTGTTATATTTATGACTTGGTCTAAACCTTTCACAACTTGATTAGGTTGGCAAATGAGCCGGATTTTAGAAAGCCCAATCACATTTTAACTATTTTTTCATTAAAATCCGAGCCTAAAAAATACAATATGAATATCAATTTAAAGTTTAACAAATTGGCTTTTTTATTATATTAAAAATATTAATAAACAATACTTGAATTTGGGGATGATTTTTTGATGTGCTATCCATTTACCAACCCTAAACTTATGATGAAACATACTTCGAAGACAAAATGTGATGTAAAAGTTGGAGTTCACTGGCATCTGATCAATTCTTGCAGCCTATTTGCTATTCAATGAACAACAAAAAGCATTTTTTTAACAAAATAATTTTGGTTCAAACAATAACAAAAGCAAAAAGAAAAAACGAAAAGAAAAAACAATTGCAAGCAATTTGTAAAATTTTGTAATAATACACAATGAGATTAGGGGGGCTTGTGTTGGAATGAGTTGCCTCAATCTTTTGAGAGCAACCAGATGAGCTATTTGCCCCTCTCTCTCTCTATGCCAACTTGAATTAATGGTATATGTTGACGGGTGATTTTAGTTCCAGGGGCAATTTTAGGATAATACTCCCGGAACAATCCTCCTTCAACCGTGAATTTATTTGGTTATGAGGGACCAAAAGCAAACTTAGCAGGAAATGAAACAAATTCAAAATCGACAAATGATTTACGTGGTTCGGCTGAATAGATCCAACATACGTCCACGGGAACAAAGTACAGTACTGATTTTATAACTGAATCGAGCTCGGCCGACCTCTTTCTCAAGGGGGGTCAAGTATTACCGAGCTGTTTGCTTAATCTATTTTTTACAAGTAGTGCTTGAGTGAGATTTTTCTCTAACCCTTACAAATGAGATTTCCCTCCCTTTATATACTAAGGAAAAAATAACATTATTTCCATATCTTCATGACGTCAGCCACATGGTTTTCCTGCCGATTGATGGGCTATCTGCCCTAACTGCCTCGCCGAAAGCAAACCTGTCATCTGACTCTTCATTAAATCGTTCTGTTTTGGGCACTGCCACACTCAACAATCATGAAGACAGCCTGTAAAGGCGGTGGTACATGTCAGGGGGAAATGTCCAAACGGTCCCGGGCACACGTCGGGCATTATGAAGACGGCCAAACATTGTGCCGACCAAATCCAATTACCTCCAACCTGACCCATAACATCCGAGCTCATTCTTCTGATCCGAGAGAAGACAAAACTGATCTGAGATGCCGACCAAATATGGTAGGGGTCGGCTCTGCTGTTGTCGATTTTTGATATCTGCACCACGCTATGTCCTCAGGTCAGCCAAAATCAAGAGACCAAGTCCGAATACCATGCCTGGTCGAAGATCGGTCAATACCCTCATAATATTCGACCTCCCAAAAGAAGAAAATTATCTCTCTGCCCTTGCCGAGCTGTTCAAAATACTTGATCACAAAAATCACCATCAACAGTATCCATTAATTTTGCTTTCTCCTTCCCACCAAGTTCTTTTTTTTTTCGTATTGAAATTCATTTTTATTACTCTGCCTAGCTTCATGTACATTCATGAGGTTGGTTTCAAGTTTTAAGCTCATATGATTCAAATCATAAATTTAATGTATCTAGTTTAAGTTATAACATATTGATACCACCCGTAGTCATCTAATAAATGACATTATTTATATTATGATGAATTATATTGCCACGTGACATAGGTCGATCAATCATCAATTTTTTCATATTTGCAGTTACTCACCTTAGGAGAAAAGAAAGAACAGGTACTGTTGTAAAATTAGTGTCATTAAACAGCAATAAACATGCAAATCAAACAGATCAAACTACCAAAGTGGATCTAGATGCAAAACCCTAAAACCAGAAAACTTGAAGACAAAACTGGAAATTGAGATTACAGAAACAATCCAAGTCTAGAAGATCTCTGTCCTTAAGAACTTATTGGCCCCGTCACAGGTGCTCTACGGATACGAATTGCCAACGTTCTCCCAGGATAACTTGGATACTTCTTGTTTAAGGAGCACTCCTTAACAAGTATGTGAACTCAGAAAATGGTGGATCTCCTCTCAAAATAAAAGAAAACACACAGCCTTAAAATCAGATATTTTTTTGTTGTATATTTTCTGTATCTATCATTTGGAATAAAAGCCTTCTTTTATAAGGCATGAAGGGGTGCCAATAGGGCACCCCTTGGGGTGGGTTGCAACCCTTCAAGGATTGCAACCTCCCATACACCCCTTGACAATCCCAATGATATACATATACATATCCTATTTAATGAACGAATTTTGAAGAATTTACAACAATCCCCCACAATTCTTCAAATATTCATTCAGGCACGTGAGAGAGATACCGTGAGCTAAAGCTGCATCGAAATAGGTAGCTTTCACCTTGAACCTTTCCTAGTGAGTGACAATCGGATTTACTTGGCAAACCAGTGACCTATAGTCTTGAACTGTTCTGCCGTTGGTGTAAACCAAGACAATTGCCAACACACAGCTTTAATTCGACCATTTTCCCATTCTACGGTTGTGTTCATTTTGGCCCTGAACAACAGTCTTGGATTCATCAAGCACTTTAGGGTAACCCGCCTTTAAAGGTTCCCATGGAAGCGGCTTCACTTCTTACTTGAAATAGGTGATCTACTATGAAGAGGTAATCTGTCTTTACCCCCATTAGGACTCATCTCCTAATATAGTGATCATTAAAAGCCTTAGTTTATCCTAATCAATGACAGACAGCACTCAGCGTCATTATCGGAATGGGAAAGAGTACGAAACTCTTCAGTGCTTGTTTTGAATTGCACAAAGTTTCTGTTGTCCCTTTTGAACCTAGATCTTGGGATCTCCAGTCAGCTAGGTTGGGTTTCCACAGTGACAATTCTTAGATTATAGGCTTCAAGCCCATTCCCCTCGATGACTTCTCAACTTGCTCTCGAGGTAAACCTTTAGTTAGTGGATCCGCTAGGTTTTCCTTTGACTTAACATAATCGATCGTTATTATGCCACTTGAGAGCAATTGACGTATGGTATTATGTCTCCGACGTATGTGTCGAGACTTACCATTATAAATTTTATTTTGGGCTCTCCCAATTGCTGATTGGCTATCACAATGTATGCTAATCGATGGCACCGGTTTGGGCCAACTAGGAATATCCTCCAGGAAGTTTCTAAGCCATTCTGCTTCTTCCGCTGTTTTATCTAACGCTATGAACTCTGATTCCATAGTAGACCGGGCAATACATGTTTGCCTCGAGGATTTCCATGACACGGCTGCATTACCAAGTGTGAAAACAAATCCACTTGTAGATTTGGAATCCACCGTATCAGATATCCAGTTAGCATCGCTGTATCCCTCCAGTACAGCAGGATATCTCTCGTAATGTAGCCCATATTTTGAAGTTTCTCTCAGATACCTCAAAACTCTTACTATGGCTTTCCAGTGGTTGTGTCCTGGATTGCTCGTATATCTGCTAAGCCGATTCACAGCTTGAGAGATATCAGGGCGTGTGCAATTCGTGAGATACATCAGACTTCCGATGATTCTCGAATACTCTAATTGCGATATGCTTGAACCGGTATTCTTTGATAAATGAAGAGTTAGGTCTACATGGGTTCTAGCCACATTTAGATCCCCTTTGATATATTTATCGAGTATCTTCTCAATATAATGAGTCTGTGATAATATATATCCGTCTGATGTCCTAGAAATCTTTATTCCTATGATCACATCAGCTATCCCCATATCTTTCATATCAAATCTGCTGGATAGCACGTTTTTGGTAGACTGAATCATTTCATGATTACTACCATGATTACTACCAATTATCAGCATATCGTCTACATAGAGACACACAATGACATATCATTTTTGAGTTGATTTAGTGTACACACACTTATCACACTCATTGGTTTTGAACCCATTTGACAACTTTTCTTTGTCAAATTTCTCATGCCATTGTTTCGGTGCTTGTTTTAATCCGTACAAGGATTTTACAAGTTTGCACACCTTCTGTTCTTGTCCAGGAATACTAAACCCTTCTGGTTGTTCCATGTAAATCTCTTCATCCAATTCACCATTCAAGAATGCCGT
>SKCR01034387.1:0-55653 GCA_019454045.1 Zanthoxylum bungeanum
GCTCCTCCAGTAGCAGCATCGATTGTGGTTCTCATTATTCCCGAAAGTCCATTATAGAATGTTTGGACTTGAAGCCATTTTGCAATCTCATGGTGAGGACATTTCCGGAGTAAATCTTTGAATCTTTCCCAAGCTTCGCAGAGGGATTCTGAATTTTGTTGTACAAAAGATGTGATGTCATTTCTCAGTTTTGCTGTCCTCGCTGGTGGAAAATACTTTGCAAGGAATTTAGTGGCTAAAGTGTTCCAAGTTGTGATAGAACCTGCTGGTAGTGAATGTAGCCAAGCTTTGGCCTTGTCTTTCAAGGAGTATGGAAAAATTCGCAGTCTCATTGCTTCTTCAGCTTCTCTGTTGTAATTGAAAGTGCCGCAAACTTCCAGGAAGTTGCTGATGTGGGTATTAGGATCTTCAGTTGCATTCCCCCCAAACTGAACTGACTGCTGAATCATCTGAATGCATGTTTTGATGTCACCTGCATTTGCTTGTAAAGGGAGGAAGTACAATACATGAAATGAGTCTGTCAACCACCGGAATGGTTCTGTCTCGAATGGGAATTTGTGGTGCAACCTCCAAAGGTTCAGGTTCCATGTTGACTAAAGCTTTTTGGCCTTCTCGCCTTTCCCTTCTCAACTGTCTAATGGTTCTTTCAATTTCCGGGTCGAGCGGTCGGAGTTCAAAGCTTCTGGTTCATCTCATGATGTTTCTGAGAACCTGAAACACAAGAAAACAAAAACAATAAGTAAAAAGAAATTAGATACAAGTAATGTATCTAACCTTAAAACTAATAGTGAAAGATAAATAAGTCCCCGCAACGGCTCCAAAAACTTCACCGGCGTAAACACACGCGTATAACGCAAGCGCACGTATCGTTCAAGTACTATAAAAAGTATCGATCCCACGATGACTTAATACCTAATCTATTAATTTTATGAGGTCAAATGATTACTAGTATCGAACAGGTTATTGATTGATTTGAAAAGGTGACGATTCTAAATTTAAAAACAAGTAAATTAAATTGTTCGAAAGTAGGTTTTAAGAAAATTCAATATTAAAAACTATATAGGGTTGTGATTTCTTTCTCTATCATTTAAAAGATGAAATGGTTATCTTAAAGTTGGGTAATATATTGATTTATTAACCTGGAACACTAAATTATGTGTAAACCTCTGTCGATGGTCAGACACAAATACTCAGATTAATCCAATTGAACCATATGTCTATGTCAACCAAATTATCTGGATTCATTAAGTTTAAGTTCCAATTATGGCTACCCCCGCTCGACAGGTATATGTCTATCTTGTAAGGAAATCTATTAAAGGGTTATCTATCCTCAAGGAAGATCGTGGGCTATTTAGTCTAAGGCTGAAACCTAAAATCCCTATGTCTAGTTCATTTTAGATTTACCATATCAATTTTATTAATGGCCAGTTAATGAAAAAGCATTAAGATTAAGACTCAATAAATAAATCTTTATATTACCCAAATTATAATCTAACCCCTTATAAACCGGTGATATTAAAAGTCATCACAACCCCAGATAACTAATTTAGTTACAACACATAATTAGGGCTAGTAAAAACTTGAAAATAAAAGACATAAAGTAAAAATGCGGTAAAATAATACTGAAAAGTAAATTACAATAAAATAAAATGCTAAGGTAAAAGGAATTACTTTTACTACTACTATTTAGATATCTCCCATAATATAATATATAAACTTGTGATAACATTACCAACCAGCCATATAGGCGGTATCCTGATTAAGTCAAATTAAGTCCAACCAGCCATTAAGGCGGTAAAAATATTTGTCCATGAACCTACCATATAGGCGGTAAGAAAGTTTAATTACCAACCCACCAATCTGGCGATATCCTTGATTAGTTAGGTTTAAACCAGATTAAAATGAATTACCAACCGACCAATCTGGCGGTATCTTTTTTAAGTCAATATTTTAAATAGTGAATATATTATATTAAGGGAGATTAATCTAAATAGCAATAGTAAAAGAATTACCTTTCACCCTAGCTGGGGAAACTACCTCCTCATGGTAAATAGTAAAAACTGTAAAAAAGCAAAAAAAGTAAATTACTATTATTACAAAATGTAATTAAAATTAATTACAAAACTAAAAAAAACTAAAAACTAAAAGAAACTAGAGAGAGAAACTCCCTCTTTACATCAAAGAGATGAGAGAGTGTGGTACAACTGAAACTGGATTTTCGCGCTCTATTTATAGGCATCAGTGGATTTTCGCGCTCTATTTATAGGCATCAGTAAGATTCTGGATAAGGGGATAAGGTGACACGTGGCAAGGTGGTTGGGGCTCAATTATTGTGACACGTGGCAGCTTCTGATTGGTTGGCTAGATTCTTATCTGCCACGTGTCAGATAGGGATAAGAGAGCCAATAATGATACTGACGTGGCGATGACGTGGCGTTGATGTGGTGACACATGGCAATTGGACTGTCGGCACCATAGAATCGCGACACGTGGCACGCTGTGATTGGTTGATGATGACGTGGTAGTTTGACTCGGTCAACCTGGTGATGTGGACGATGACGTGGAGTGACACGTGGTGACACGTGGCGATGGTGACTGTCGGCACCGTAGGATGATGACACGTGGCACGGCGCACGTTAGCAGATCAGCTTTGATAGTGACACGTGGCACGGCGCACGTTAGCAAAGTCAAACTTTTCTCAGATTCTGATTTGTGGACCCGGTGCACATTGGCACTGTTCGGTCCACGCTAGGCGTGGCGACGCCAAAGACTTGCGCGTCGCGACGCGGCAAATTACCAAAATGCCCTTTTTGCCAATTTTCACTATTTTGTCCCAAATCACCTCCAGAGTGTCCTGAAACTTTATTTATCTACAAAATAACACAAAACACATCAAAATATTCACAAAACTCAAGAAACTATACAAAATATTATGTTAGATTTACCACTCATCACCCACTCGCATTTCGAATTCAAGTGCGGCCCACAAGTCACATCAAGCCTCAAATCATTAGTCACTTTGATTGATGTGATGTCTGGTCACTTTGAGTGATGTGACAACTAGTCACTTTGAGTGATTGATGGTGGTGGTTGGATGGCTTTAATGCTTGTACCTTTTTTACTTTGGAAATTCAAAATATGGTATATGTTTTATTTGATTTTGGAAATCAAAACCAACTAACACACAAAAACTCTTCTCTCTTCCCCTCTCTTAACTCTCTCGGCCAAGGGCCATTTTCCTCTTCAAAATCTGCAATTGCCGAGAGTGAGCAAGGGTAATAGGGAAAGATTTGCGGCAAATGTTTCCGAGTGCTAGCACACATTAGGAGTCTAACGAAGGTGATAGGGAAACCCACCTGTGAGTATGGAATGCACACCCAAGCTTGGAGCTTGGCCGAGCAAATGGAGCCCAAAATGGAGGGATGCCGAGAGCTTCTTCAAGGGAGAAAGTTTTGTTGTTCCTCGCATCGCAAAATACGATCAATGTAAGTATGTTTACGCCATACTTTTATGAGTATTCACATATGTTTCATTGCTTGAATTGATCTTGGGACTAATCTAGAAACCCAACATGAATTTCCCAAAGGCTTCAGATTTGTATCGCATAAGGTACACATACCCATATCGCGAGTGATCATCAATAAAGGTAATGAAGTAGGATAATCCACCTCTAGCGGTGACTGACATTGGTCCGCATACATCAGAATGTATGAGTTCTAATGTCTTTGTTGCACGCTTTCCTTTACCTTTGAAGGGTAATTTGGTCATTTTACCAAGTAAACAATACTCACAAGTTCCATAAGGTTCATATTTGAAGGGTCTGAAATACCCATCCTTATGTAGCTTAGTAAATCTTGTTTCATTGATATGACCTAAACGACTGTGCCATAGAAGTGATTCGTTGAGATTATTCGACTTAACGTTGTATATATTAGAGGTTGAACATTCTTTGTTAGTTTGTAAGACATAGATACCATTATTCAAAACACCATCTCCATATTTTATTTCATTGAAATAAATAGAACATTCATTACAACTTATTAGGCATGAAAAGCCTTTCTTACATAAAGAAGAAATTGAAATGATGTTCTTTACTAGAGAAGGTATATAAATACAATCTTTTAAGTTTAAAACTAAACCATTCGGCAAAACTAATGAATAAGTCCCCACGCACAATGCAGCCAGTTTTTCTCCATTACCCATGCGTAAGTCAACCTCCCCATGACAGAGTCTCCTACTGTTTCTCAGGCCCTGCACATTGTTACACAAGTGAGTCCCACAACCAGTGTCAAGAACCCAAGTAAAAGGTTCAGAGTTTTGAGAATATAGTTCAATCATAAACAACATACCTGAAGCATTGGGCTTCTTGGCCTCTTGGGCTTCCCTAGCTTCCTTCGCTTTCAAGGATCTGCAGTCTTTCTTCCAATGACCATTCTTTCCACAAAAGAAATATTTACCCTTTCCCTTTTTCTTCTCCACCTTACCATTGGGCTTTAGGTGATCTGGAGCCTTGGCCTTGCCCTTATTTTTCTTTGGGCCTCGTGGCTTCAGGTCTGTAACCGTAAGCATGACGGAGGTTTTAAGCTCCGGTTTCAAATCCTTCTCTGCTTACTTTATCAGATTGTGCAATTCTGCTAAAGTAGCTTCTTTATCAAACAAATGAAACTGCATAATAAAGTTAGAGAATTCTTTTGGCAAGGATTGAAGAATTAGATCCTGACATATCTCATGATCCATGATGAACCCGAGGTTGGCCAATTTTTCAATGTGGCCATTCATCTTAAGCATATGTCCACTAACAGATCCTTCCTTATACCTTGTTTGGAATAAGGCACATGACACTTGGAATCTCACGGTATGAAAGGAAGTTGCATACAACTCCTTCAAGTGAAAGATGATGGTTTGAGCATCCATATCTTCGTGATCTTTCTGAAGTTCATCCGACATAGAGCCAAGTATTATAAAAACTGCTTGCTCATCATCATCGATGTGTTTCTTCCAAGCATCGAATGTATTTTGGTCAGCATCTTCAATGGGTTCAGGGGGAAACGGTCTTTCAAGAACATAGAAAATCTTTTCTTGTCATAAGACAATTTTAAGGTTGTAAAACCAGTCATTGTAGTTGTCCTCTTTGAGCTTATGCTCATCAAGGATGGAACGAAGTGATACTCTATTTGCCATTTGAATGTTTGTGAAATATTTTAACCCATTTGTTAAGAGAGAATGTTAAAATTAGGAATATGTTTTTCATTAATGTTTCATAATAACATGGGCTTTTAATATTATGAATTTACTCCCACTCAATTGTTTTAAAATTTTAAGAAAATCACATCAACCCCAATATGATGGATTTCTTGTGGGCAAGGATCCCATTATCATCATTTCATAACTCCGAATAGGGCCGGTCATTATAAAAAATGATAATTAGGTAGGTTCCCAACCAATTTATGATATATATCACAATTCCTTGATCATTGGGTTGGGCAATCAAACATGCCATAGCTTATGTTAGTCCTCGTGGACACCCAATCTTTTCAACTAATTTATAAGACTATGCCTAAGGGTCGCTGCGTCTTATGACTCAGAAAAGTCAAACCATTGTCAATAGTATGATTTAGGGACAAATTAGTATTGGTCAGTCTGGTAAAGCCTAGTCCTGCCAATACGGTTTAAGCCCTTTGGGTCTATACTTTACAATGGGAGGTAAATTTTACACTTAAATTATTATTAAGGAATTTAACAAGTTTAAGTGAATAACTATCAAATGGATTCCTCCATTGAAAATTCCCCAGAGGGAGGGTGGAGCGAACTCTCTTAAATACCCTTACCTCTTCGGCTCTTATCACCTTGGTGCCATGAATAAACAATAGATCCTCCAAATTAGTCCAACACTTTAAATGTACTTTAAGGTAAGATTTGAGTAAATGATTATCTAGATGTCTTCACAGTTTTTCCTTTTGGCTATAAAAAGGTAGTGAGTGACGGAAGACACCAAATCATTATCTAACTCTAGTAATACCTTTGGTTAAATTAACTTTAGTTTGGAAAGTTTTATTAACGCCTTAGTCCCAACCCACTTGTATATTTTATAATCTCTTTTATTATAAATAAGTGATTTATATTTATTAGCCCTAAAGGTAATAAATCTCTAAGTTCATCACGGAATAAATACTTAGCTAAGGGATAAGCAATACACTCTCTATTTCTTAGAAAGTCTCTAGATGCTTGCACCCTAAAATAATCATGCCAATTCTAATCATACATAGAATCATCAAGCATATGAGTTTTAATATGTTGGAATTATTTTAGGCATAAATAAATTTGATTAATATTTAATTATGATATTGTATTTTATTTTATTCAAATAAATTTATTATTCATGTTTTTCTACAGACACTTGAACTTTAAATGTAATTTCACAATTCAAATCTTAACCAAATCATGCAAAACTTGTGCCTAAAATTAATTTCAGGATTCAAAACTTCCAACGAGCTTTTAAACACCCAATTTCGAGTTCAAACGAGTGAGAACTAATCAAAACAAAAACGGCGTGCTGATACAACTGTTGGGAAGCGGCCGCAAGTGCGCAACGGAAAATTGAAATTATTAAAATTATGATGCCGCTTTCCCTTTACCCAAGACCCATTTGTTTTTATTATTCTACAAGCATATGCATGTTACTATATATTCTAAGCATAAAACTCATAAAACATTCAAAGAACATAAACCTAAACATGTTAACTATCATAAGAACGCTAATTAAAATAAAGAAAGAAAAAGACTTACTTGAACCGTAAACTCTTCCAGTCCTCCCTCCAATCTACAAGCTTTTCTCGAACTCAGCAAGCTCTTCCACGTTCCAAAGAGCCACCCAAGTGTGTGGCCTCCAAAGATGCACACACCAAAGCCAAAACTCAACGGCAAGACTACGCCTTGAGTGCACGGGTATTTTGCCATTGGTGCTAGCCTAGGCAAATACCTCAAAACCTTTAACTCGAGGTTCCTCTAGTCAATTAGACTTAAGGATCCTCAAAATCAGTGGCTTACTCTTAAAACTTTAGAGGTGCTCACTTATATAAACCCAAAATTTGAAAGGTTTGGTGCAAAAATTTGTGAAGAATTCTTTGGGTTTATATAGTGCTCCAAAGAAAACAATATTAATTAAGAATCCGATGTGGGATAAAAGCCAATTTAATCTTAGCCATTGGATCTTCATTTAGTGGTTTAATGAGATTATAAAACCCTAATAAGAGTTTGGGCGGAATTGGAATTCAAAACAAATAACAAAATTAAATAAAAATTTTTTACTATTCACATGGTACTATTCACGCGTTAATATTCACGTGAATAGTAAATATTTTTTTTATCTATTTATTCCAATTCCCAAAGTGCTCCTATCGTCATTCACCAATTCCTAAGCCACTATGGAACTTCATAAATGATCTGTTCAATAATTAAACATATTGAACCATTTATGAACAATTCCTACAACAATCATATATTCTGTTAAATATGTACTGTGCAGTGGTAACCATTGATTTCGACTTTGTTGTGTGTGACCTTTTGGGTTCCCCTCAAGTTAGACATGAAATGAATCATGATAATTTAATCGATCATAAATTATCCTCTGATCAGATAGTCGTTCGATTTCAATGACCAAGGTTGACATCTAGCAACATCCCTAGGCGCCCAAATGAGAAGGAAAGATATATATACCTATTTTGTATGCGATTTACATATGATACGGTCCATCGCCTCACTGTATCCCCACCTATTGACCTAGGGTACGAAAATTGTCTACCCATATGGTCAAAGGTATGATGTTGATAGTGTCATGAATCGTGTCAACCCAAGAATCTCACATGATTCTTCCGCTGTGGCCACAGTCTCAAGCACTAATCACACATATCAACCCGCGAACTGGAATACTACTCTTATAAGAAAATATTATCCGAGAGAGTGGCGATTCTCTGTGTATCTTTACAAACTTCATGTGTTTCAACAAATGACCCAATCATACCCTTATGACCGGATCTTTTAAACCGGGGAATGAGAATGTCAAAGTTATTTGATCCACACATAAGATTGTAAAGACCTCAAGTCTAAGGACTAGTCAGATAATCGATACATGAAAGTTCTCACTGACACGTGGGATAAACACTCCATATGAAAACTTTCGGCGGTTAGTTCGATGGAAACGAGCAACTTATGCATCCTGTGATACACCAAGCAGACGGATCTCCGCTAGTAGCCTATGAGATCAGTTACCCCACTTAAGGGCATATCATATCATCATGCTAGTCTCTCCGCTTTATGAATGCCCAAATTATTCACAAAACTATTGTAGGCATTGCATTTTTGCATGTGAAACCCGATGATGAGTCTCAGTTGGAGGCACTACCTTTTTAGTTAAGGATATTGCGGGAAACAGTCGTCGGAAGGGAATCGGTATTTCGTTAGATCCTTGTTCACTTATTTAGCGTCAAGCTCACTTGTTCGACCTCCGTTTAGATCACCTTTGGCCCAGAAAAAAAAACCAAAAACCTTTTAATCTAGCCCATACACGCCTAACCCACTCACCAAGCCAAACCAAGCCCACTCCACATCTAGCCCACACGCCCACCATGACTAGGCCCACACGCCCATCACCCTAAATTACACCCAAATTAAATAAAATAATAAATTAAATATTAATTAGATAATGTAATTGAATTAAATAAAATAATTAAACCATTTACCAATTAAATAAAACATAAAATATAATCCTACCTAATTTAGATAAATCAAATATATTAACTTCCTAACTAAAAAAAATCATATACTAAATTAAAGAAATATCATGCCTAATTAAATCACTTATAACCAATTAAATATATTGACTTCCTAATCTAAACCAATCTTGTCTCCATCAATCCATTGCTTTCCTTCTTTATCACTAAATCAAATCCCTTCCTTGTGAGACAAGGAGAAGCCCTAGCCATTCTCTATATAAACAACCCCTAACCAAGACATGCATTCCCCTAGCTCATACACACAACTCACACACAAATCACAGCAAGATACCCTAGACATTACACACAAATCACAAGAAAAATAGAAAACAATTCTCTTCATCCCCACCCTCACATTACCGAAAAGACAGCAGCCATTCATAGCCCCTACAACCATCAAAACAGCCCTTAATCACCACCGAAAACTACCCCCATAAACCCCCACACATCACCGAAAATTACCCCAAAAATAGCAGCTACATACACCGAAAATTACTCCAAAAACATCAGCCCTGAACATGCAAACAGCAGCCCAAAATCACCTTAAAACAGCAGCAAATTAACCCCAAAAATAGCAGCAAATTAACCCCAAAACAGCAGCCATTCACTCCAAAATAGTGACCTGAACAGTGAGCAGAAAATACAGAGGAAACAGCAGCAAAATGGAGGCCAAACAGCAAACAAAACAGCAAAACAGTGAGCTAAAACGCAAACCATTGAACCAGAGAAGTTGAGGAGCTTTACCCTTCCGATCTCCGTGAAACGCAAGTCCGAAAGTCGGCAAAAAAGGTTAGACCTGAGGGTATTTTCCACATTCATTTTCTGTTTTATTTTTATTATTCATTGAGTATTTTTCGCATGATTGTTATGTTAAAATGCATGTTGTGGCCCTTGAGTAGATAAATATGCATGGATTACGAAATATTGTATATTGTGGCCTTGGAATAAAATGAAAGACGTGTCAACTCTCGTGGTATATCAGATGGAAACCCGGACATAAATTTCATAGCCGATTCCAAATAAACGGTAGTATAATCTGTACTCGGGATACAACTCCACGTACAGCTTGAGTAAACGGCACTTTCTTTTGTTTTATGTTGCTTTAATTTATTTATTATTCGTCATTTAAATTCCGCATGTTACTTGTTTATGCATGATGCGATCGAGCGGATGGGCTTAGTAAGTCGGATTAAAGGTCCCCTATTTGGAGGGGTTAAAACCCTTTACCACGATGCTTTGTCGGCCGGTTGATGTGTGTTTGGTTGAATGTAAGAAATGTTCAATCGGGTATACTAAATTTGATATTATTGTCTTTATTCTTTGTATGCATGATGCGACCGAGTGAATGGGCTTAGTAAGTCGGATTAAAGGTCCAATATTTGGAGGGGTTAAAACCCTTTACCACGATGCTTTGCCGCGCCGGTTGATGTGTGTTCGGTTGAATGTAAGATACGTTCAATCGGGCATACTAAGTTTGATATTATTGTCTTTATTCTTTGTATTCATGATGCGATCGAGCGCATGGGCTTAGTAAGTCGGATTAAAGGTCCCCTATTTGGAGGGGTTAAAACCCTTTACCACGATGCTTTGCCGCGCCGATTGATGTATATTCGGTTGAATGTAAGATGTGTTCAATCGGGTATACGAAGTTTCATATAGTTATCTTTATCTTTGTACGCATTGTAATGAAAAGCGCATGGGCTCATTTTGTTGGACTAAAAAGGTTCTCCATTTGGGGAAGAAAAGCCTAAAAGGCTACCTTTGCCACGATATTTGCCGCGTCTTTCATATATTGATTGCATCATCTACCCCTGTCTTGGCTCGATCTATTACCATTGGTACACCCATATTATTAGCCCTTGCACTTTCCTTTGTTCATACACAAACCAGAACCCTCATTCACGTTAAGACCTAAGCCTATTCACGCTAATCACACCTTCACCCACTTAACGCCACCTATTAGCCTCACGTAGCTTTACCCCCTCCTCTCGTAACGCACCTGCTCGCCCACGTCCCCCTAAACCTGCCACATTGCCCTTTTACCGTAACAACCTTCACCAGCCTCAACTTTAATTTACGCTTACCACAAGCACAAAGCCTCACGCAATTGTCCCTTTGTCACAACTACCTACAAGCCATTTGCTCCACTCACAAGGCCATGCCTTAACGCCACTTATTTGCCTCAACCCGCGCGTAAAGCCAACTATACCATTCACGCATGTATTATGAAATCCCATATGGTCATCCTTATCTTTGTACGCATCGTAATGAAAAGCACATTTATTCCATTTGTTGCATCACTTAGCTTAGTCTTGGCTTAACGTATTACAATTCATATATCCATGTCATGATAAAATTTGAGTATTATTTCTTGTGGTATATCAGATGGAAACCCAGACATAAATTCCTAGCCGATTCCGATGGATGGACGGTAGAGCGGTCTGTACTTGGGATACAATTCCACGTACCACTTGGAAAAGTGCTCACATGTGTGTTGTGTCCATATTAGTTATTTCTTTTTGCACCACGTCATAACATGCTTACTTTAATGCCTAATTGCATCCTTAAGTGTCTTTTTGCATTATGTATTTAGTTGACTCTTTTATTTACACATGGACATGAAATGGCTATTTGTTTATGCTTCCGCACGTATAAGTATGATATGTCTATGAAATCACATGTTCACCATTATTTGATTCGCTTTTATGTGTGCTTGCGTGGTTAATGTGTGCTCGTGTTTCCATGAATACAATATGCCAATGAAGTTGTATGTTCGTTGCTATTTTGATTTACTTTCAAGCATGCAATCTAAAATGTAAGATATATGCAAATTTAGGTGTAAGTTTTATTTTTTGCGCATATGAACTTAGAAGCATGATACTCTTGGAAATAAGTGTTACTTAAGCTTGATTAAATTATTACACAAATCCTTTCATTACAAGTGACATAAGTAAGGGACCATTCCGAACCCAACGGTTTGAGGTGTTCCCTTGCGAGGGGTGAGTGCGGCCTTAAATCTCATTTTCCCGGTTCACACCGGGTGGTGACTCCATTATTCTCCGGTTAAGTCCCCCGTGGCTACTCCGTACTCCCGACTAGGCCGCGAGACTAGGACAGCATGCGTCGCCCCAGTTTCTGTGTCCCACAGTCTGGCGACTCCACTGGGGATAGAGAATCGGCCCCGAAATAATGTCTTGTAATATTATGATTTGTGCTTTAATTAACCGTGTCTATTGTGAGTTAAAAGGGGTTTAATCAAAGACACATTGTTTAGGCTGGGTAATGGTTTGGTGTATTCCTTCACTCACTACCTTTCTTAGAAGAAAAGCTGTGAAGGCACCTAGATAGCAATCTACTCGTAGCCTATTGTGATGAACTAATTTGGAGGATTCGTTGTTTATTCCTGACACCAAGCGATAAGAGCCTAAGAGGCTTGGGTATTTAAGTGAGCCTCGCTCCACCCTCCCTCTGGGGAATCTACAACGGGAAATCCATTTGACATTCGGTCACACACCATAGCTCACTGGCACGTACCTTAGTGTATAAAAAAGGGTGCGCTCATTTGGCCGCTCGAACCCTTGATTGGGGAGACCTAGTTGTGGGCCATCCTTCGCCGGTGAGAGCCTTTGTCTACACTCTTGCGAACCCACCCATAGACCGGGGTTGTATGGTTAAAGTAACAATTATTTCCTTGAGTATGTGCTTGTGGACCATCCTCATTTGGATGCAGTTGGACTATTGTCAGAAATGCGAACTTGCTGGGCCATTTAAACTGGGGCGAGTTCGTACCTTATGACCATTAGGCCCAAAACTTCTGAAATGTTGATGGGCCATTCTGTAGAAATTATTGTTTTATGTTTGCATTATCTTTCTTTTATGCTTGTGTTTGGGAACATCATCGTTTGGATCCATTTGGACCATTTGTCATGGGATATGGGCTTGTTGGGCCATTTAAACTGGGAAAAGAACGTATTTTATGACGATTGGGCCAAAGGCTTCTAAGTGTTGATGGGCCACTTTGTGCTTGTGTTCGGAACATTACCATTTGGATTTAGTTGGGCTCTTTGCCATGGGATGTGAACTCGTTAGGCCATTTAAACTGGGACGAGTTCACTCCTATGAATGTTAGCCCAAAAGCTTCTAAAATGATAACGGGCCAATTTGTTTGAAAATTTTAGTTGATTTAGTATGTTATATATGTTACATGAATCTCATGCACCTCATACATACATGTATCATGTAAACACCTTCCATGTCTCAAAAAGACATCATAGATACCATTTGGGTTAGAGAAGGGACAAGGCTCATTAAAAGAACAGTAACAGGCATGAGTGAATCCAGTAACGAGGTATCCCGTATGGATCAGTTAGAGAACGGTCTCGCCAAGATCACTGAACAGTTGCAAGTTTTGACTACTGCTGTGGCTGGTATAGCTGGGTCTCGTGCTGGGGGTAGTTCTGGGGATGTAAGGAAAGAGGAACCTCCGAACAGATTGGGGGATGATATCCCCACTTTTGATGATGATATGGCAGAGTATGCAGCATGCAGAGTATCTGGGTCTCAGGCAGGGTTATAGAAGCTTCGGGATCAGGTTGAGTCAGTTACCCGCAAGATGAGGGGTAAGAATGAGGATTTGCTGGATTATGACACGCTGACTTTCGAGGAACAGTTGCCGGCACAGTTCAAGATGCCTGATATGGCTAAGTTTAGTGGGAATGGGGATCCAAGGGTGCATCTCCGACAGTTTGTATCAGTCATGAGTTCAGTTGGCCTATCTCAACGCCAAGTGCAGAAGATGTTTGGAATGTCGCTCGAGGGAGCTCCCGTGGTGTGGTACAATAGTTTAGAGAAGAAAATGAAGAAAGATTGGAAGGAGTTGGCTGATGCCTTCCTAAACCAATATGTCACTGACCTAGAGATCGATCTGTCACTCCGCGATCTGGAGAATGTTAAGCAAAAGTTGGAGGAGAGTTTTAAGGAATATGTGGACCGATGGAGAGGTCAGTTGTTGAAGATGCAGACTAGGCCTTCGGAGAAGGATCAGATTAAAATGATTATCAAGGGCACCAAGCCCTCCATTTACAGCAAGTTGAGAATGATGACCTCTATGATTACAGACTTTCGACAGTTGAGGGAAACTGTCATGGACATTGAAGACGAAGAGGCGGAAAACAAGATGTTTTATGGCTTAAGTAGGAGGCCTGTTGGAGGGACATTGGGAACTAAGCCGGTTTCTGCGGAAGTTGTTGCCATCCGGAACCGGATATTTTCCAACTTGGGAAGGCCCTGTCAAAGGTGCTAGAGAAATTGAAGAGGCAAGGGCTCTTAAAACCCTTGGAAGCCAAACCATTACCCAATCCCCCACCATCACATTATAACCTAAGCCTTTACTGTCACTTTCACCAACAAAAGAGCCATGACACCAACAACTGCGCCCGACTCCGCCATGAAATCCAAGACTTGATAGACTCCAAGAAAATACCTGACCCAGAAACAGAACAGCCTGACACACACAGAAACCCCTTACCCAACTACTGTGCCGTACCACCACCAACCTATATGATCAATTCTGGCCTCCCAGAAGACCTTGTCCTAAAATCCTTTCACCCTCAAGCCTTTTGCCTGGGAATCTGGGATAGTACTAGTGAAGATGAGACTAAGTAGGGGAAAAATGTTTGGCTTGATTTCTCTAGCAGTGATGAGGAAGAAGTGAGGGGAATGATGCGCAACGGTCGTTTTTACAATGATATGGCAGAAAAGGGTAAGAAAGTTTTGACAGATGGTAGAGAAGTGGTTGAGACTGCAGAAAATACTGAGGGAGATATAGTGCTGAGGCAATTGAGGAAGACTAGAGCACAAGTGAGTATCTGGGAACTGTTATGTGCATCTCGGGAGCATAGGCAGGCCATGGTTGAGGCCTTGAGCAAGATTGTGGTACCGGAAGACGCCAACCCTGCAATGTTTGTTGGGTCAGTTCAGAAAGAAGCTTTGCATATATCTTTTTCTGAGGATGAACTCCCGGTGGAGGGGAGAAATCATAATAGGCCTCTATTTCTCAGGGCCGAGGTGAGGGGCAAGAGAACTTCATGTGTGATGGTGGATGATGGTTCGTCCATCAATGTGTGCCCGCTGAAAATTCTGGCAAGATTGGGTATGAAAGCTACAGACTTGGACCCCTCTAGCATGACTATTAAGGCTTATGATGACAGTAAAAGGGGAGTTGAGGGTACTTTTGTGGCTATGGTCAAGGTAGGCCCGATTGAAGATGAGGTTTATTTCACGGTACTGGACATCCCGGCTACTTTCGCCTTATTGTTAGGAAGGCCGTGGTTTCACAAACTTGGGGGCGTGCCTTCCACTTTACATCAGATGATCAAGTTCCCGTATGAGGGAGAAGTTGTTACTATCCGATCTGAGGTAGATAATGTCGTGGCTGCCTTAGAGATACAACCTTTCACGAGGTTTCAGGTGTCGGCTACTTTTGAGGAGTGGGTGGATCCTAGGGTGGCTAGGATCATGAAAAAAAATGAAGTTTGAGCCGAGTGAAGGTTCAAAATTACGAAATTTCAGAGGACAGACTACTCGAAAGGGTTTGGGGTACAAATCTGATGAGGAAAAGCCGAAGGTCAAGAAAAATGGGCCTGAAACTGATGGAATGTTTTGTGAAAGCTTCAGGATATCAAGGGGAGCATGAACCTGTGGAAGTTAATGGAATTGTGGTATCTGGGTTTGAGAATTTCCAGGATATGCTGGGTAAGAAGCCGATGGTTGAAGAAATTGTGAAGAAAGAAGAAGAGAATTGGGAGGAAGAACTGATGAAGTTGGAGAGCCTGACTCTGAGAGAGGACAAAAAGCCTGAGGAAAACCTAGTTGCAGAAGAAGAAATGTCTATAGATGATGAAGACATTTACCTTCCTGATTTGTTTGAATGTACTTCCGCATTATCCAATAATAAAGACATTCTTTTGCTTACTTGCCTGAGTCATTTCCATTTACTCTGCACGAATCAAGCATATTTGATATCAGTTCGGCCAGAACTACTGCATTTAACTTGGGTACGCTTGAGAACCCCAAGGAAATTCTGATTGCAAGTGAAGTTACCTCCGAAGAGAGGGAGAAACTAGAAGAAGTGTTGGTCAGATATGCCAAAGTGTTTGCTTGGTCCTATGAGGACATGCCTGAGTAGACAGAAACATTGCCCATCACACAATACCAACTTATCCGAATATGAGGCCAGTAAAACAGAAACTCCGACGGATGAGACCAGAATGGGCTGAGAAAGTCAGAGAGGAAAGTTAAGAAACAGATAGATGTGGTGTTTTTGGAAGTAGTAAAGTATCCTGAGTGGTTGGCTAATATAGTGCCGGTGCCAAAGAAAGATGGGAAGGTCAGAATGTGTGTAGACTACAGAGATCTCAACAAGGCTTGTCCGAAAGATGATTTTCCTCTGCCGCATATAGATTTTCTGGTTGATAGTGCGGTTTATGCTATGTATTCATTTGCATATGGGTTTTCAGGTTACAATCAGGTTCTCATGGCTGAGGAAGACAAACACAAGACTGCATTTGTTTAGTACTGTATGGTTTATTGTTACAAGGTAATGTCGTTTGGGCTTAAGAATACGGGAGCTACTTATCAGCGGATGGCCACTACACTTTTCCATGACTTGATGCACAAAGAGATTGAGGTGTATGTGGATGACATGATGGTGAAATCAGAGACAAGAGTTGGGCATATCGAAGCACTGGAAAGGTTCCTTCAGAGAGTTGACAAACTGCGGCTTAATCCCAAGAAATGTGTGTTTGGGGTGACATCAGGGAAAATGCTTGGTCATACAGTGGGAATGGGCGGAATAGAGGTAGATTCTGAGAAAATCAAGGCAATCACAGAAATGCCTACACCGATGACAGAAAAAGAAGTCAGAGCATTCTTGGGGAAGATTCAGTACATCAGTCGGTTCATCGCCAAGTTGACATCAGTATGTGAGCCTATCTTCAAACTGTTGAGAAAAGATCAGCCAGTGAGATGAATGAACAGTGACAGACAGCCTTCGACAAAATCAGAGAGTACTTGGTAAAGCCTCCTGTATTGAAACCGACCGGACCGGGCAGACCTTTGATATTGTATTTGGCTATAGAATCAGAAGCACTGGGGGCAATGATGGTACAGGCAGATGAGACAGGGGTAGAACATGCAGTCTATTATCTGAGTAAGAAGATGCTCCCGTATGAGGCTCGGTATCAAGAAGTAGAGAAGATATGTCTTGCCGTGGTATGGGCTTCCCGAAAATTGCGGCATTATTTCCAGTCTTACAAGATCCGGGTAGTGGCAATGGAAAATCCTCTGAAATATCTTCATTCGGTGCCTTCACTAGTGGGAAAATTAGGCAGATGGTTGGTATTGCTAACAGAGTTTGACATTGAGTATCTCACCTCCAAAATGATCAAAGGGCGAGCAGTAGCAGAGTTTCTAGCATTGCAACCTGTTGAGGGGGATCAGTATAAGTTTGAATTTCCAGATGAAGAGATCCAAGCAATAATAGTTCAGAGATGGAAGATGTATTTTGACGGAGCAGTGAATTACAAGGAAGCCGGAATTGGGATCGTGATAGTGACCCCCGAGGGAGAAACTTTGCCTTTGGCCAAGAGGTTGACATTCAGAGTGACTAACAACATGGCCGAGTATGAAGCATGTGCTTTTGGTTTGACAGCATTGATAGCCTTGAAGGCCGGGAGTGTGGAAGTCTACTAAGATTCTATGTTGGTGGTCCAGCAGATGCGAGGAGAATGGGAATTGAAAGAAGAACGGTTGAAACCTTACCTTTTTTACCTCAGAAAGTTGGCACAGGTTATCCCCGAGTGTAAGTTTCAGCACTTACCGAGAGAAGAGAATCAGATGGCAGATGCATTGGCTACACTTGCAGCAACTTGGGAAAATCTAGAAAAGTTAGTGATGAGACCGTTGATACTGACAACAGCAAGCAGACCTATTTATGAGATAGAAAGAATTCTGGAAGTTGAGGTCGATCGGCGACGGTAAACCTTGGTATTATGACATTCAGAGGTATCTGGAACATGGTGAGCTCCCGGAAGGGGCAGGCAGAAAAGACAAAATAGCCATTCAGAAGTTAGCTTCCCAGTATGTCATTTTGAAAGGGGAACTGTACAAGAGGCAAGCAAATGGTATTCAGTTGAAGTGTTTGAGAAAAGAAGAAGCTCAGCAAGTAATGGAAGAAATACACGCCGGGGTATATGGTCCGCACATGAACGGGTTGAATCTGTCTTGCAAGATAGTGAGACAAGGTTTTTATTGGTCAACCATGGAAACAGACTGCGCGAAGATGGTGAAACACTGTCATGATTGTCAAGCATATGGTAATTTGAATCACTTACCGCACACAGAGTTGTACGGGTTGTCAGAGCCGTGGCCTTTCTCAGCATGGGGAATTGATATGATTGGAGAAATTCGACCGAATGCATCGAATAGGCATCTCTTCATAGTAGTGGCAGTAGATTACTTCTCGAAGTGGGTGGAAGCCAAATCATTCCGCAATGTTATAGCAAAAAACAGATGGCAAATTTTATAGCTCGGAACCTCATTTGTTGGTATGGTATGCCGCATCATGTAGTGATAGACAACGGAGTTCAGTTTCAAGGAGAGACGAAGGCAATGTTGCAGAAATACGGGATAGGCCACGACAAGTCATCACCGTACAGGCCGAAGGCAAATGGGGCAGTTGAGTCAGCCAACAAGACTATAAAGATGATTTTAGCCAAGATGACAGAGAACTGCAGAGATTGGGTCGAGAAACTACCATATGCTTTGTGGGGGTACAGAACATCAGTAAGAACATCAACAGGGGCCACACCTTACTCTTTGGTCTATGGAATGTAAGCAGTATTGCCAGTAGAACTGGAAATACAGTCTATGAGGGTATTAGCAGAGGCAGAATTACCAGAACATGAGTGGGCCGCACAGAGGTTTGATCAGTTAACACTATTGGATGATAATAGAACGAAGTCTTTGTATCACATGCAGTTGTATCAGAAGAGACTAGCCCGAGCATTCAACAAGAAAGTACGCCCCACCAAGATCAGAAAGGGTGATTTGGTACTTAAGCAATCAAGGTCGTCGACGACAAATCCAAGAGGAAAGTTCAGACCTAACTGGGAAGGACCTTACGTAGTGCAGAAAGTAATGGGAAATGAAGTAGTGAAGCTATCAGACTTGGAAGGGAATGAGTTCACCGAGCCGATCAACGTAGACAGATTGAAACAATATTTTGCCTGAGGGGGAGATGACCGAGCAGTCACCAAGGAAATTGGCAGAAGACCTAACCCAACGGGATAAGAAAATCATTCATGCATACACGTAACATTGCATTCTCTTCGTGTTTGTTCTTGGTTTTGTGTTCACAGGTTTGAAGAAAAGAGAAAGCAGCAGAAGTGAGCCAAACAGCGTCAACGCAGTTTCAGTCTTGGGGGATGAGTCCTAGGGGACGAGGCCCACATCAATAATTTTTTGGGGATAAGTCCCAAGGGGTGAGGCTCATATCGGCTTGGGGTGAGGCCCATGTCAGCTTGGGGGCGAGGCCCCACATCATGTCAGCTTGGGGGCGAGGCCCATATCAGCTTGAGGGCGAGGGCCACATCGTCAGTAGTTTTGGGATGTGTCCCAGGGTCGAGGTGCCCTTGTTGTCAGTTGCAGTTCCAGGATGTGTCCTAGGGTCGAGGGCCCACTGCATCATCAGTTGTAGTTCCGGGATGCGTCCCAGGGTCGAGGGCCCACTACATCATTTGTTCTAGGGCGAGGCCCTCATTTCCAGCGGTATCGGGATGCGTCCCAGGGTCGAGGTGCCCCCGTTGTCGGTTGTAGTTATTGGGGTGCGTCCCAGGATCGAGGTCCACTGCAGCACCAACTCAGCTCGAGGCAGCAGACGATGCATAACTTTGATAGGATTGTTCAAAGTCACACACTGCACAAGTTTCATCAAAGTGGGGGCGACTGTAGGCATTGCATTTTTACATGTGAAACCCGATGATGAGTCTCGGTTGGAGGCACTACCTTTTTAGTTAAGGATATTGCGGGAAACGGTCGTCGGAAGGGAATCGGTATTTTGTTATATCCTTGTTCACTTATTTAGCGTCAAGCTCACTTGTTGGACCTCCGTTTAGATCACCTTTGGCCCAGAAAAAAAAACCAAAAGCCTTTTAATCTAGCCCATACACGCCTAACCCACTCACCAAGCCAAACCAAACCCACACCACATCTAGCCCACATGCCCACCATGACTAGGCCCACACGCCAAATTAAATAAAATATTAAATTAAATATTAATTAGATAATGTAATTGAATTAAATAAAATAATTAAACCATTTACCAATTAAATAAAACATAAAATATAATCCTACCTAATTTAGATAAATCAAATATATTAACTTCCTAACTAAACAAAATCATATACTAAATTAAGGAAATATCATGCCTAATTAAATCACTCATAACCAATTTAAATATATTGACTTCCTAATCTAAACCAATCTTGTCTCCATCAAATCCATTGCTTTCCTTCTTTGACACTAAATCAAATCCCTTCCTTGTGAGACAATGAGAAGCCCTAGCCCTTCTCTATATAAACAACCCATAACCAAGACATGCATTCCCCTAGCTCATACACACAACTCACACGCAAATCACAGCAAGATACCCTAGACATTACACGCAAATCACAAGAAAAATAGAAAACAATTCTCTTCATCCCCACCCTCACATTACCGAAAAGACAGCAGCCATTCATAGCCCCTACAACCATCAAAACAACCCTTAATCACCACCGAAAACCAGCCCCATAAACCCCCACACATCACAGAAAATTACCCCAAAACAGCAGCTACATACACCAAAAATTACCTCAAAAATAGCAGCCCTGAACACGCAAACAGCAGCCCAAAATCACCTTAAAACAATAGAAAATTAACCCCAAAAACAGCAGCAAATTAACCCCAAAAACAACAGCCATTCACTCCAAAACAGTGACCTGAACAGTGAGCAGAAAATACAGAGGAAATAGCAGCAAAACGGAGGCCAAACAGCAATCAAAACAGCAAAACAGTGAGATAAAACGCAAACCAGTGAACCAGAGAAGTTGAGGAGCTTTACCCTTCCGATCTCCGTGAAACGCAAGTCCGAAAGTCGGCAAAAAAGGTTAGACCTGAGGGTATTTTCCACATTCATTTTATGTTTTATTTTTATTATTCATTGAGTATTGTTCGCATGATTGTTATGTTAAAATGCATGTTGTGGCCCTTGAGTAGATAAATATGCATGGATTACGAAATATTGTATGTTGTGGCCTTGGAATAAAATGAAAGACGTGTCAACTCTCGTGGTATATCGGATGGAAACCCGGACATAAATTTCATAGCCGATTCCAAATGGACGGTAGTATGATCTGTACTCGGGATACAACTCCACGTACCGCTTGAGTAAACGACACTTTCTTTTATTTTATGTTTCTTTGATTTATTTATTATTCGTCATTTAAATTCCGCATGTTACTTGTTTATGCATGAAGCGATCGAGCGTATGGGCTTAGTAAGTCGGATTAAAGGTCCCCTATTTGCTTTGTCGCGCTGGTTGATGTGTGTTCGGTTGAATGTAAGAAATGTTCAATCGGGTACACTAAGTTTGATATTATTGTCTTTATTCTTTGTATGCATGATGCGATCGAGCGCATGGGCTTAGTAAGTCGGATTAAAGGTCCCCTATTTGGAGGGGTTAAAACCCTTTACCACGATGCTTTGCCGCGCCGGTTGATGTATATTCGGTTGAATGTAAGATGTGTTCAATCGGGTATACGAAGTTTCATATAGTTATCTTTATCTTTGTACGCATTGTAATGAAAAGCGCATGGGCTCATTTTGTTGGACTAAAAAGTTTCTCCATTTGAGGGAAGAAAAGCCTAAAAGGCTACATTTGCCACGATATTTGCCTCGTCTTTCATATATTGATTGCATCATCTACCCCTGTCTTGGCTCGTTCTATTACCATTGGTACACCCATATTATTAGCCCTTGCACTTTTCTTTGTTCATATACAATCAAGAACCCTCATTCACGTTAAGACATAAGCCTCTTCACGCTAATCACACCTTCACCCACATAACGCCACCTATTAGCCTCACGTAGCTTTACCCCCTCCTCTCGCCACGCACCTGCTCGCCCACGTCCCCCTAAACCTGCCACATTGCCCTTTTACCGTAACAACCTTCACCAGCCTCAACTTTAATTTACGCTTACCATAAGCACAAAGCCTCACGCAATTTTCCCTTTGCCGCAACTACCTACAAGCCATTTTCTCCACTCACAAGAACATGCCTTAACGCCACCTAATAGCCTCAACCCACGCGTAAAGCCAACTATACCATTCACGCATATATTATGAAATCCCATATGGTCATCCTTATCTTTGTACGCATCGTAATGAAAAGCATATTTATTCCATTGGTTGCATCACTTACCTTAGTCTTGGCTTAACGTATTACAATTCATATATCCATGTCATGATAGCATTTGAGTATTATTTCTTGTGGTATATCGGATGGAAACCCAGACATAAATTCTGTAACCGATTCCGAATGGACGGTAGTGCGGTCTGTACTTGGGATACAATTCCACGTACCACTTGGAAAAGTGTTCACATGTGTGTTTGTGTCCATATTAGTTATCTTCTTTTGCACCACGTCATAGCATGCTTACTTTAATGCCTAATTGCATCCTTAAGTGTCTTTTTGCATTATGTATTTAGTTGACTCTTTTATTTACACATGGACATGAAATGGCTATTTGTTTATGCTTCCGTACGTATAAGTATGATATGTCTATGAAATCACATGTTCACCATTATTTGATTCGCTTTTATGTGTGCTTGCGTGGTTAGTGTGTGCTCGTGTTTCCATGAATACAATATGCCAATGAAGTTTTATGTTCGTTGCTATTTTGATTTACTTACAAGCATGCAATCTTAAATGTAAGATATATGTAAATTTAGGTGTAAGTTTTATTTTTTGCGCATATGAACTTAGAATCATGATACTCTTGGAAATAAGTGTTACTTAAGCTTGATTAAATTATTACACAAATCCTTTCATTACAAGTGACATAAGTAAGGGACCATTCTGAACCCAACGGTTTGAGGTCTTCCCTTGCGAGGGGTGAGTGCGGCCTTAAATCTTATTTTCCCGGTTCACACCGGGTGGCGACTCCATTATTCTCCGGTTTAGTCCCCCGTGGCTACTCCGTACTCCCGACTAGGCCGCGATCCAAGGACAGCATACGTCACCCCAGTTTCTGTGTCCCACAACTATGACTATGAACATTTAAGAGTAATGATTCTCATAAGGCGTGGAAGCCATCGTCTTATTACTCCAATGGCTTTATACAGTGTTGATGATTCATATAAGTTATGTAAGACACGTATAATAAAGATTTCCATTTTATTAATTAATGAAAATATTACAAATACATGTACATATAGCCCATCCACAAGTTGGGTATATGGCATATCCCTAACAATAGATTGTGCAATTCTGTTAAAGTAGCTTCTTTATCAGACAGATGAAACTGCATAATAAGGTTAGAGAATTCTTTTGGTAAGGACTGAAGAATTAGATCGTGACCTATCTCATAATCCATGATGAACCCGAGGTTGGCCAATTTTTCAATGTAGCCAATCATCTTAAGCACATGTCCACTAACAGATCCTTCCTTATACCTTGTTTGGAATAAGGCACATGACACTTGGAATCTCACGGTATGAACAGAAGTTGCATACAACTCCTTCAAGTGAAAGATATGGTTTGAGCATCCATATCTTCGTGAGCTTTCTGAAGTTCGTCCGACATAGAGCTAAGCATTATGCAAACTGCTTGCTCATCATCATCGATGTGTTTCTTCCAAGCATCAAATGTATTTTGGTCAGCATTTTCTGCGGGTTCATGGGGAAATGGTCTTTCAAGAACATAGAAAATATTTTTTGTCGTAAGACAATTTTAAGGTTTCTAAACCAGTCATTATAGTTGTCCCCTTTGAGATTATGCTCATCAAGGATGGAATGAAGTGATACTCTGTTTGCCTTTTGAATGTTTGTTAAATATTTTAACCCACATGTTAAGAGAGAATGTTAAAATTAGGAATATGTTTTCATTAATGTTTCATAATAAAATGGGCTTTTAATATTATGAAGTTTCTCCCACTCAATTATTTTAAAATTTTAAGCAAATCGCATCAACCCCAATATGATGGATTTCTTGTGGGCAAGGATCCTATTATCATCATTTCATAACTCCGACTATGGCCGATAGTTATAAAATACGTTAATTGTTAGACAGTTATGACCCATAGCGTCACTATTTTGTAAATGATATTGTATTATTGTACAAAATTAACTATGTAGTAATGAAATTGCCTTTTACCGTTTTGTAATTTATTTACTTTGATATAAAAATGGTAAGAGTCCCTATGATTAGTTCCGGATTGTGATGATATGAGACGGTATCAATCCATAAAGGTTTAATCATTAAATATCCCTAGTCGTAGTATTATCGAGATTGGACATCGATAATGCGGAATAGACTAGTACTGCACTTGTGCATGTTGTGAGGGCACAACGGCATAGTTCTCATATATTTAAGTATAGGATACTTATGCAAGTGCGGTAGGAGGTTGTGTTTTACCGATGGTACGGAAAACAGCTTCTCTCTAGATAGACCCCGCGGAATCCTATTGGTAGTATGTCTGCGTGTCTATGGGAGTCCGCTTCAGGGTAGGTGCATATGATCTTAACCTGAGACTTGCATCGCTAGTACTTACGACAATCGGTAAACTTTAGTTTTGGTGGTCCAGGGCTTTAACGGGTTCTGTGTACACCTCTTCTGGATTTATCGAGAATCGTAGTGTATTGGGTGTGATGTCAAGATGGAAGTATCACTTCAGACATATGGAGATGATGATCACGAGGGATACAGAACTAGTACTCTATAATGGTTGCAACCATCGGGATAATATGACTAGGTCAGGATTATCCGATTCAAAGAGACTGGTTGCTTGATGTCCGATATGTGTATCGTACGGGGCAGACACATCTCCAGCCCCAGGCCTTACATGTGATCATCCGATACTGGTTCGATATACACTATACTACGGTATACTACGCCTGTTATAGATCTTATATTCCAATAAGAATATTTCTGGAGAATTGGGTAGGCATGGCGTTTTGCTAGAGGCTAACCTTGTCTTGTAAATCGGTAAAAACGTAGTACTTGGTACGTACGTATTCAGATAATCTGACGGCCGTATTTACTGCCAACATATCCAGAGATCTCTTGGGTCGCTTCCCAAAGATTCACCAATGACGTATGATTCAAACTCGATTAATCTTGGATTAATTACGGAGAGACTTTATCTTGGATAAAGTACTATACAAAGAGAGAGAACGATTAATTTGGAATTAATCGTAAAAATATTATATTCGATATAATAATCGAAATTCGATTTCGACGCGAAATTAAAATTAGATTTTAATTCGGGCAAACGAGTTAATTTAGAATTAATTCGTTAGCGACGTAAATAATAATTTCGCTAGGCGTAATTATTTATTTAAATTCGATTTAATTAACGTCGCGACGTAAGTTCGATATTTCGGAAATATCAAACCCGAACGCGTGAGTGCACGTGGGCCCACTTTCATTTGGAAACGTGTGGGGCCCACATGACACATGTCATTTTATGCATTATTTAATTGTTAATACATTGCATGGTGATAGTGTACAATACACTCAATGGTTTTGCATGGAGTTTGAGTGTTTGACACTCTAAGCCATTGCATGATTTGTGTCATAAGTTTATTATTAATTTAATAAATATTATGGCATAAATATAAATTGATTTTTTGTAACAAAAATCAAAAGAACTCTCCTCTCTCTCATATTGCCGAAACTACATGCAGTTTTGGGCTCTCCATTTCTTCAATTTTTGTGGCAAGATTTGAAGAAGTTGTGCATTCAAAATCACAACAAAGGCTAGCACCTTCAAGGGATCATACATAGGTGATATGGGAAACTAATCCTTGAGCTTGGAAGGATCAAACTCGACTTGGAGTCCCTCTTTTCTTCTTGGCCGAGAGCTTCACTGCACAAGGGAGGAATTTCGCATCATCTTAGCATCCATTTTCAAGTATTGTGAGTATGATTCCGCCATACTTCAATTTATTCATTCATGTATTTATATATTTTGCTTGTTCTTGTTGATCTTGGGGCTTGGTAATTATTTCCAACATTAATTAGGTAGGTTCTCAACCAATTTATTATATATATCACAATTCCTTTATCATTGGGTTGGGCAATCAAACATGCCATAGCTTATGCTAGTCCTTGTGGACACCCAATCTTTGCCACTAAGTTATAAGACCACGCCTAAGGGTCGTTGCATCTTATGACTCAGAAAAGTCAAATCAGTGTCAATAGTATAATTTAGGGACAAATTGGTATTGGTCAGTCTGGTAAAGCCTAGTCCTGCCAATACGGTTTAAGCCATTTGGGTCTATACTTTACAATGGGTGGTAAATTTTAGACTTAAATTATTATTGAGGATTTTAGCAAGTTTAAGTGAATAATTGTCAAATGGATTCCTCCATTGAAAATTCACGAGAGGGAGGGTGGAGCGAACTCTCTTAAATACCCTTACCTCTTAGGCTCTTATTGCCTTGGTGACAGGAATAAACAATAGATCCTCCAAATTAGTCCAACACTTTAAATATGCTTTAAGGTAAGCTTTGAGTAAATGATTATCTAGATGTCTTCACAGCTTTTCCTTTTGGCTATAAAAAGGTAGTGAGTGAAGGAAGACACCAAATCATTATCTAACTCTAGTAATACCTTTGGTTAAATTAACTTTAGTTTGGAAAGTTTTATTAACGCCTTGTTCCCAACCCACTTGTATCTTTTATAATGTCTTTTATTATAAACAAGTGATTTATATTTATTAGCCTTAAAGGTAATAAATCTCTAAGTTCACCACAGAATAATTACTTAGCTAAGGGATAAGCAATACACTCTTTATTTCCTTAGAAAGTCTCTAAATGTTTGCACCCTAACATAATCATGACAATTCTAATCATACATAGAATCATCAAGCATATGAGTTTTAATATGTTGGAATTATTTTAGGCAATAAATAACTTTGATTAATATTTAATTATGATATTGCATTTTATTTTAATCAAATAAATTTACTATTTACATTTTTTTACAGATGCGTGAACTTTAAATGCAATTTCATAATTCAAATCTTAACCAAATCATGCAAAAATTATGCCTAAAATTAAGTTCAGGGTGTTAGCTTTCCAACGAGCTTTTACATAACCAATTTTGAGTTCAAATGAGAGAGAACTAATCAAAACAAAAACAGCGCGCTGATACTACTGTTGGGAAGTGGCCGCGAGTGCGCAGCGGAAAATCAAGAAAAAAAATTTATGATGCCGCTATCCCTTTGCCCAAGACCCATTTGTTTTTATTATTCTACAAGCCTAGGCATGTTACTATATATTCTAAGCATAAAAACGCATAAAATATGCAAAGAACATAAACCTAAACATGCTAACTATCATAAGAACTCTAATTAAAATAAACAAAGAAAAGGACTTACTTGAACCGAATACTCCTCCAGTCCTCCCTCCAATCTACAAGCTTTTCTCGAACTCGGCAAGCTCTTCCATGTTCCAAAGAGCCACCCAAGTGTGTGGCCTCCAAAGATGCACAGACCAAAGCCAAAACTCAACGGCAAGACTACGCCTTGAGTGCACGGGTATTTTGCCCTTGGTGCTAGCCTAGGCAAATACCTCAAAACTTTTAACTCGAGGTTCCTCTAGTCAATTAGACTTAAGGATCCTTAAAATCAGTGGCTTACTCTTAAACTTTAGAGTTGCTCACTTATATAAACCCTAGATATGAAATGTTTGCTGTAAAAATTTGTAAAGAATTCATTGGGTTTATATAGGTGCTCCAAAGACAACAAAATTAAGTAAGAATCCGATGTGGAATAAATGCTAATTTAATCTTAGCCATTGGATCTTAATTTAGTGGATTAATGAGATTATAAAACTCTAATAAGAGTTTTGGCCGAATTGGAATTCAAAACAAATAACAAATAAAAAAATTTAATATTCACATTACTATTCATGTTACTATTCATGTTTTTATTTATTTATTTATTCCAATTCCCAAAGTGCTCCTATCGTCATTCACCAATCCCTAAGCCACTATGGAACCTCATAAATGATCTGTTCAATAATTAAACACATTGAACCATTTATGAACAATTCCTACATCAATCATATATGCTGTTAAATTTGTACTGTGCACTGTTAACCATTGATTTCGACTTTGTTGTGTTTGACCTTTTGGGTTCCCCTCAAGTTGGACATGAAATGAATCATGATAATTTAATCGAACATAAATTCTCGTCCGATCAGATGGTCGTTCGATTTCAATAACCAATATTGACATCTAGCAACATGCCAAGCCCCCCAAATGAGAAGGAAATATATATATACCTATTATGTACGTAATTTACATATGATACGGTCCCTCGCCTCACTTTATCCCCACCGTTTGACCTAGGGTATGGAAAGTGTCTACCCATATAGTCAAATGTATGATGTTGATAGTCTCATGAATCGTGGTAACCCAAGAATCTCACATGATTCTTCCACTGCGGCCACAGTCTCAAGCACTGATCACACATATCAACCCGCGAACTGGAATACTACTCTTATAAGAAAATATTATCCAAGAGAGTGGCGATTCTCTGTTGTATCTTTACAAACTTCATGTGTTTCAAAAATGACCCAATCATACCCTTATGACCGGATCTTTTGAACCGGGGAAGGAGAATGTCAAAGTTATTTGATCCACACATAAGATTGTAAAGACCACAAGTCTAAGGACTAGTCATACAATCGATACATGAAAGTTCTCACAGACACATGGGATAAACACTCCATGTGAAAACTTTCAGCGGTCAGTTCGATGGACACGAGCAACTCATGCATCAATATGATACACCAAGCGGACGAATCTCCGCTAGTAGTCTATGAGATCGGCTACCTTACTTAAGGGCAGATCATATCATCATGCTAGTCTCTCCGCTTTATGAAAGCCCAGATTATTCACAAAACTATGACTATGAACGTTTAAGAGTAATGATTCTCATAAGGTGTGGAAGCCATCATCTTATTACTCCAAGGGCTTTATTACAGTGTTTGATGATTTATATAATCTATGTAAGACACGTATAATAAAGATTGTCATTTTATTAATTAATGAAAATATTATAAATACATGTACATATAACCCATCCATAAGTTGGGTATAGGGCATATCCCTAACAGTATGTTGGGTCCATTCCTCCGAACCACGTTAAATCCTCTTTTTGTCTGTGTTTTCTCATCTTCTTCTGCTAAGTTTTCATTTGGTTCCAAAAAACAAAACAAATTCATAGTTTATGGAGGTTTGTTCGATGAGTGATTTTTCAGAATTACCTTTGGAACGAAAAACAGCCGTCAATAGTTGGCGCCGTCTGTGGGGAATAGTACAAGTATAGAACACACTAAGATGATGGTAGGAGATGAAAATCATAGGGCTTTGGAGGCGTCAGTGGCAGGGTGGATGGAGAGAATGAAAGAGAACTTTTGGATTGAAAGCGAGGGGACCCAAGCCTTCATCCAGGCCATGATAGAGAGAATTTTAAAGTTGGAAGAAAGAGCGAAGAGAGAATGCACGCAAGTAGGGCCTATTCAAAGGATGGGGATATCACCGACAGTGAAAGGTTGGCCGCTATAGAAAGGAAGCGAATGACTAGGAAAAGGAAACCCAGTAGAGTGAGATCGAACGATTGTTACAATGGATTTAGCGGATGGAAGAGGCCAAGACCATCCTAGTAGGAGCTCGAGCTTGCAACCAACCCGACTGCAGGTCTAACACCCCCACTCAGAGTTGCTCGTATAACATGAGATGCTGCATATATTTTCCTTAGAAAGCCTTTGGCACAAATAGCTTGGGAGATATGTGACAAGTGCATACTGACTAAACCTGAAATTAGGAAATTTAAGGTGGACAAGAGGGATCAAATTGCTTATTGCACCACCATCAAACAATGGGGCACAGCACGAAGAATTGTAGGGATCTGCAAGAACAAGTCAAAGACCTGGTGAGAAATGGCTACATCAACGAGTATGTTGATCATTAGGTCATTAGGATGAGACATCGCCAGTATCAAAGTCATCAAGTCGGATATCCATCACTCGGCTCAAGAAGCCCTGGAATGTAGAGATGCGGAAGAGATGTTTCCAATAATGCCTCTCTTAGAATGACCCTCAAAGAGTTGTTAGAAGGACAATAGATCCTCGAAATATAAATATGGCTTTCCTTTTTCAAATAAAAACATGTTCCCATATGCTTATTTATTAGTTGGATGGGAAATACGTGTCCAATATTTTTGGGAGATACTCATGATCGGGATACATCAAGGGGTGTAGGACGTGTGGGAAAGGCATGAAACTCATGGCTTGCCAATCCCCGGTGTCATTATCAACCCCTGGGCTAGAGCATCACCCAAATGACTTACACCTTCGAAGAATTCGGAATACATCAAGGGGTGTATGACAGGTTGGAAAAGCACAAACCCCTAGTGGCACACCAATCCCAGGTGTCATTATCAAATCCCCAAGGTGAAGCATTAATACCCAATGACTTGTACCTTTGAGGAATAAAGAAAAAGACTTGCATGATATTTAGCACCTCGGGTATCCATAGCACGTTTTACGAAAGAGTCGGAGCATCGCTTGGTTCCCCTTGGTAATCAACACATGCACGGATTTAAGACAATTGAGATACTACGGTATAGTCATAGTTGAATTACACGGGGAGGGCCCACGAGTCTCTGACGTATTTACAGCCTGGGGATGCGCCTAGCACGGGGAAAGGAGAGGCCCACGTGGCGCTGGCCATCCTATTTCAGACCTGTCAAGCATAACATGGGGAAGGCAGGAAGACCTCCGTGGCTTTTACGGGACTGGGGTTTTTTCCTAGCATGGGGACATTCCCTATAGAATTGTTCACCCCTCGGTCTGTAGCTCAGTTCGCTGGTGTAGGAAACAACTTTCCTTAGCACGGCGGAAGTTCCTTGTGTGGGCAACGGCTTTGGTATGGATCTTTAAAATTTTCTTTGCCTTTTCCCTTTGTTCTAATAGCCGAAATCAATCATTTGATGTCCAATGCTTGGATCAACCATTAGATCTTCCGAACTATGACTCGAAACCAATAAATCGAAGTGTGGGCTTCACTCACAAAGATTAAACTCCAAACAATTTAGAGAATTAAGATGTCACAATGGTGTTTGGCTTTTGAAATTTCAAACACTCTCACAGTACTTGTGAATGCTTGAACTCTCTCTATTTTCTCTCCTTTGCACTTGTGTGAATGAATGCAAAATGTTAACCTAAGAAGTGAGAGAAATGGTAGAGATTATATTCTCTTACACAAGCCAACTAACCTTGTCCTTAAGCATCTAATGCTTTCTTGCAATGGCTAACATAAAAATATGAATGTCATACCAAAGCATAAGAAATGATAAGCTAAAGGCAAAGACTTTGTTATTAAGCATCTAATGCTTTCTTTCAATGGAAAACACATAAATGTGGAGGCTATACCAAAACATAAAAATGGATTAGCTAATGACAAAACTATTAGGTATATATATACCACCTAATAGACATAATAAGTTGGAGAGCATGGCAAGCCATATGGCTTTGTCTCCAAGGTAAATAAAAATCACTATCTTAATAATGATTAAATTACCTTCAATTATGTTGTAGTAATTATCTCATAATTATTACTAACTTGATTATCTCATAATCAAGATTTGATTATCACATAAACAAAGAATTCTAGAAAATATTAAGTTAAACTAATTTAATATAGTTTTCATTTGTGACAAAAAATATTATTAATGTCATTAATAATATATAAATATAATGTGAGCATATTATTAGACAATCTAAATATATTAGGTTTGCTACAGTTAATCGAGCTAGCACGGGGACCAAATGGACCGACGGTTCCGAGCTCCAATAATTCCGAAATATTAATTAAAATCAATAATTCTGAAATATTAATTAAACTTTTTAATCAAATATTATGAATTATTAACTCTACGTTATTCCACTAAAAACTCGAAGTTGAACTCCTGTTACCGTAGATGGATAAAATAAACCGAACAACTTCGGTGTCCATCGATATAGTCATTACATATCGATATAGCCCTTCACGAATATCTCATAAATAGAGCTACGTTAAAAGTCCTTTAAACCCCTCTAAATATTTTGTCTCTTAAGCACCATTGATTCTATAATGAACAATTAATTCATAACAATTATGAATATAAAACTTTCTATTTGTAATAGAAAAGTTGAGAGCTCAAATTGTTTAAGTCCCGAATCAACTCTTAAAAGAGATATTCTTCTGCTTCTCGTAAGATGGAGTGTGATGAAAACTTGTCTGAAGCAAAGCCAGACAAACCCACAAGAGATTGTTATCCACGCAACTCCTGTGAACCACGCGGGAACAAAGCCCGTGAAACCCACAAAATATTGATATGAGTACCCAGGAAAGCATAACGAGGTTTGGAGATTAAAAACTTGTGAAGAACAAAGCCTCACGAACCCCTAATTGCTTGAAACGTGACAAAAGACAGCAACCCCTTTGATTAGTTTTTGAAGAGAATCCACCCTTCCATGGTTAGCCATCACAGCCTCACCAACAATGTGCCTGACGGCAATATTAATTTTTTTTGGTTAAAACATTCATCCATTTTATTAATGAAAAGCTTGTTTAAATAGTACAATGGAAACCATAATTATAATATGTTAAAAAACCAAAAATAACCCTAAGTAATAATCTTTATTACAAATAAAATCTTGGGCCCCTAATATTTTGCCCACTATAGAATAAACACCACTATTAAAACCTAGGGCCCCTAACAGTTGGCCCACTCTAAAATAAACACTATTATTAACCCCCTCTAGGAGGCTTTCGCTTGTATATTTTCGACCCCTTCATTGCCAAATAACTTGAATGGATTATTAGGCTTCATCTTTGGATGCTTTGATCCATACTTCGCGGCTTGTTTTCTTGATACTCCATGTATCATATCATTCTCCCCTTCTTTAAGAAGATTCGTCCTCGAATCTTTAAGGTCAATCTGTAATGTTCAAACACTTTATCTCTAACCAAATCATATTTGACTTTTTGTTTTTTTTTTTTGTGATGCAGGATTTATGTTTTTTTCTTCCACATCCCACGTGTTTTTTTTAAAAATTTTTGAATCCAACACATGCAGGATGACAAAAGAAAAAAATAGAAAAAAAAGAAAAAAAATTAACAGAAACATGACTCAAGGAAAAAAAATTAACAGAAACATGACTCAAAGAAAAGAAAAAAAAATCATAAAAAGAGAAAGAAAAAAAAATAAAAAGACACAAACGATAAGATATAACCTGCTCTGCAACCAAAGCTCTGAATACCAACTGATGAAAACCTGTCTAGAACAAAGTCAGACAAAGCCACAAGAGATTGTTATCTACGCAACTCCTGTGAACCACGTGGGAACAAAGCCCGTGAAACCCACAAAAGATTATTATGAGCGCCCAAGAAAGCATAACGAGGTTTGGAGATTAGAAACCCGTGAAGAACAAAGCCTCACGAAACCCTAATTGCTTGAAACGCTACAAAGGACATCAACCCTTTTGATAAGTTTTTGAAGAGAATCCACCCTTCCATGGTTAGCCATTACGACCTCACCACCAATGTGCCTGACGGCAATATTAATTTTTTTGGTTAAAACATTCATCCATTTTATTAATGAAAAGCTTGTCCAAATAGTACAATGGAAACCATAATTGTAATATGTTAAAAAACCAAAAATAACCCTAGGTAATAATCCTTATTACAAATAAAATCTTGGCCCCCTAACATTTGGCCCACTCTAGAATAAACACCAATATTTAAACCTAGGGCCCCCACCAGTTGGCCCACTCTAAAATAAACATGATCATTAACCCCCTCTAGGAGGCCTTCGCTTGTATATTTTCGATCCCTTCATTGCCAAATAACTTGAATGGATTATTAGGCTTCATCCTTGGATGCTTGGATCCATACTTCGAGGATTTTTTTTCTTGATGCTCCATGTATCTTATCAGAGTGAATTCCATATCTATGTAAAACGTTATCAGCTACACACCAAACCATATCCTCAAAATACGTAGTTATTGGCCAGAAATGTAACAGCAGCCTCACCATAGTAAATCAAAGGACATATCATGTCATGCATGAGTTCGTAGTACACTCAGGATTAAGATCGAATCCATATATGATCATCTATTAGATAAAATAATTTTTTCGGTTAACATATATTAATAGAAATTCGTATTTATCTGAGTCCAGTCTTATATGATCTCATCATACAAGGTGCCTTCATTCCCATGTCACTATATGAACGATCCCGGATCAAGGTCGTCATATAAGTATAAAATAGACCACATCTATAGATAAACCACAAAAAAAGTACAATCTTTGTTTGCTCTCTATGGACTATTTAGATTACAAACTCCAGACTTAAATTCTCTTGTGTATCAAACATACACTAAATCTGAAGGTACAAGAGTAATCAAGGTAAACAAGACAATTGGACAATATGCGATATAAATCAAACAATTTTGATAAAATGAATAATGTATTTATTATTATTGCAATAATCAAATCTGTGTACAATACATGAAGCTCTAGGACATAAACCCCAACAATCTCCCACTTGGACTAGAGAAAATGGGACATGTCATGTAATCTTAAATCCTTTAGGTGACCTTCAAACACTTTAGCCGATAAGGTCTTTGTAAACGGATCAGCCAGGTTATCTGCGGATGGAATTTGCGTGACATCGACATCTCCTCTCTGCACTATCTCCCTGATGAGGTGATATTTCCTCTCAATATGCTTACCCCTCTTGTGGCTTCTGGGTTCTTTGGAGTTCGCCACTGCACCACTATTATCGCAATAAAGTGTGAGTGGTTTATCCATATCTGGAACAACTTCCAGATCTGCCAAGAACATACGGAGCCAGACTGATTCTTTAGCTGCTACATATTCAGCCTCCATGGTGGAGTCAGCAATACAAGATTTCTTAATGCTCCTCCATACTATAGCCCCACCACCTAGAGTGAACACTAATCCAGATGTTGATTTCCTAGAATCGACATCCGTCTGAAAATCAGAGTCAGTATATCCTCTCAGAATCATATCCTGACTTGTATATACAAGCATATAATTTCTCGTTCTCCGAAAATACTTGAGAATATGTTTCACCACTACCCAATGATCTAATCCTGGGTTGGATTGAAACCTACTGACTACTCCCACTGCAAAATAGATATCTGGTCTCGTGCATAACATAACATACATAAGACTTCCAACTACTAAAGCATATGGTATATGTCTCATCTTCTCAACTCCTTGAGGTGTCTTAGGAGATTGTTCCTTAGACAAATGGATTCCATGCCTGAATGGTAAATTACTTTCTTTGAATTTCTCATACCAAATCGCACAAGAATCTTTTCGATATAGAATGCTTGAGACATTGCTAACAGTTGTTTCTTGCGATCCCGAATGATCTGGATCCCAAGTACATAACTTGCCTCTCCCAAATCTTTCATTTGGAATTGGTTAGCTAGCCATATTTTCACGTCTGATAATATATTTACATCATTCCCAATGAGTAAAATATCATCGACGTATAACACAAGGAAAACCACCTTACCATCAATGATGCGCTTGTAGAAACAAGGCTCATCGATGTTCTGCTCAAAGTTATAAGACTTGATCGTAGTATCAAACCTTATGTTCCAAGATCTAGATGCTTGCTTGAGCCCATAAATGGACCTTTGCAACTTGGAAACTTTTTGCTCTTGACCTTGGGTTATGAACCCCTCTGATTGTACCATATAGATACTCTCATCAAGATTACCATTCAAAAATGCAGTCTTGGCGTCCATTTTCCAAATCTCATAGTCATAATATGTGGTAATGGAAAGAAGAATCCTGATGGATTTAAGCATGGCTACTGGCGAGAAAGTATCTTCATAGTCAACTCCCTCTTTCTCGGTATAACCCTTTGCCACTAGCCTAGCCTTGAAAGTCTTAATTTTCCCATCTATTCCTCTTTTTCACTTGTAGATCCACTTGCAATATATGGGTTTTACTCCATCAGATTGGTCTATAAGTTCCCAGACTGAGTTAGAGTACATAGACTCCATCTCGAGGTTTATGACTTTGAGCCATTCCTCTTTATCAGTATCTTCCATTGCACTACGATAGGTCAATGGATCATCTATACCATCACAGGATGCAACAACTTGCACTTCACCATTTCCTAGATAGCGTTCAGGTTGTCTCACAACCCTCCCACTACATCTAGGTGGTATGGTATCCTGATAAACTTGCATATGAATTTCATATGTAAAAGGTGTTATGTCTTTGTCAACATTTGACAATGGTGTACTGGTTGTACCAGCAAGTAACTCTTCAAGTAATACTTTACTTCGAGGTTCGAACTCTCTCATATTATCCTCCTCAAGAAATGTAGCATTTGTCGACACAAATACTTTATTATATTCTGGACTGTAAAATAATCCACCCATAGTTTCCTTAGGATAACCTACAAATAGGCACACCTATCAACGTGGTTCCAACTTAGTAGTGTTGTTCTTTAGCACATGTACTGGACACCCCCATATGCGAAAATACCGTAAACTAGTTTTACGACCATTCCATAAGTCTAAGGGAGTCTTAATAAAAGACTTAGAATGAACTACATTCAGGATATACATTGTTGTTTGTAATGCATACCCCCAGAATGAACTAGGTAGAGTGTTATAACTAAACATTGATCTCATCATATCTAGTAGGGTCCGATTTCTTCTTTATGCAATATCATTTTGTTGTGGTGTTCCAGGTGCTGTGAGCTGTGAAATAATTCCATGCTCAACTAAGAATTCCTCGAAATCTCTATCAAGGTATTCTCCTCCATGATCTGATTGTAGAATTTTGATGCTTTTACTTAACTAGTTCTCAACCTCAGTACGATACTCTTTGAACTTTTAAAATGTATCTGACTTGTGCTGCATTAGGTAAACATACCCATATCTGGAATAATCATCAATGAAAGTGACGAAGTATTATTCATAACCACATTGGGCTTTTACATTCATCGGTCCGCAAACATCCGAATGTATTAGCTCAAGTGTTTCTTTGGATTTTATCCCTTTTCCAGTAAAAGGTCTCTTAGTCATTTTGCCTTTTAGACAGGATTCACCGACAGGTAAAGTATCGAGTCTTAACTGATTTAAAACTTCGTTCTTAATTAGTCTATCTATCCGGTCAAGGCTAATGTGACCAAGTATAATGTGCCATAAATAGGTATCATCATGAGAAATCTTTTGCCGTTTAGTTTTAGATTTTTCAATCTTAAACATTTCAGTATTAAGCAGTGATTCATGCATTAACGGCCTTAATACATATAGATTATTCTCAGAGTTTCCCGTGGATATATTTAATCCATTTCTACTAATAATAACTGACTTATTATTAAATGAAATAGAAAAACCACATTCCACAAGTTTTTTTACAGAAATCAAATTCCTGTGAAAACCAGAAATATATAGCACACCATTCAAACATAAATAACTCTTATTAAAATTCAAATTTGAAACTCCCACTACTTTTATTGAAACAACATCCTCTGTCCCAACTCTCATGGTAAACCTACCTTCAGCAAGGTCCCTGCAAGATTCAAGTACCTACAAAGAATAACAAACATGGTTAGTGGCGCCAGAATCAACAATCCATATGGATTTATCATTCTCCAGCAAAAGAGACTTAATGACAAGTAAATCGTATTTACCTGTATTCTTTTTCTCTTTAAGCTCAACAAGGTATTTCAGACAATTCCTTTTCCAATGCCCTTTTTGTTCATAATGGAAAAATTTTCCTTTGCCACTGGTTCATTTAGAGCCTTTGTTGTTCTTCTTTTTCATTGGTTTTGCCTTAGCCTTCCAATTTCCTTTCTTCTTCTTCTTTGCATATTTAGAATATTCGGAAATATTTTCCTCGACATTGGACCTACGAGGACCCATCATAATGGACTCGTAATTGGTGAGCTCATTTAGCAGTTCAGTCAATGTAAATGTCAACTTATTCATAGAATAGTTGCTTTTAAACTGCAAGAAACTCTTCGAAAGGGTTTCCATAATCATTGTCACTGGCTTTGCATATTGATACGTGCACCATGGGTTTCAGCCATATTAAGATGAGACATCAACATTAACACATGGTCTCGGACTGATGTGCCTTCCTTCATTCTAGCGGTCAATACAGAGACTATTGCCTCATGTTGTTGTCGGTCTGAAGGTTGCCCAAACATGTTTTGTAATGATTGTATAATCAATGATGCTGTTGCCATAGGCTCATGCTTTGCAGCAAGAACCTCATACATGGATTCTATCAAATAGCTATGGGTTTTCTCATCAACTTAAATCCAATTATTATAAGTATTACGTGCAGCTCTGCCAGCATTTGGTGCTGGCTCGGGAGGACATTCCTCCATTAGCATAAATTTAAGGTCTTCGCATTCCAAAATAGCATTCATATCACTTTTCCATTTAACATAGTTTTCCCCGGTTAATTTTTCTTGTTGTTTGTGAATTGAGATAATTACAGATGCAATGGCTGAAAAATAATAAACGCGCATTCAACATTCATTCTTCGCATATTAAAATTCTCAAACATTTAGGAATAAAATTAAACATGATGCATGATCAATATATAATGATTTAGAAACCTAAAATAATTACTATGCCACGGTTATCTATCATTCCACAAATAAGTGCCGCCGTAGGGTAGGTCAAGTATTCACATGATAGACTGAGACATTCTCAATAGATTAATATATCTGAAATAACTCTTATTCCTATATTAATCAACTACCATTATTTTGATCAAGGAAGTCTTGATTAACAACTTAATCATTCCTTTGTGAGTGTGACCTATTATTTTGGAACCCTTGGACTTAACTAGTGAAGTACCGCCATAGGGTAGGTCAAATCACCATATACATATAGAGTCCATATCCTTTAGGAATCCAAACTTGATATTGACCCAAAAAGAACACCATCCGTAGGGGACGAAAGCAAAGCCGTCTCGAGGCGTCTATTGAATCTCACATTTCTGGATAACAATGGAGATCATATGATATATTGTGGTATACCCCTATCCCACTCACTATTTTGAAGTGTAAGGTTTCTATCTCACTAGTATCTTATTAATACTAGTTGATGATACAGTGATCTAACCAATTTTAACTCTTAAAATTTTATTCACTAATCCCGATTAGTCTCTACTAACCAATTAACTTAATTAAACTAATTTAATCAAGTTGCTTTAGTGATCTAATCAATTTAACTATTAAATTATTAGTCCACTAATAGGTTTTAAAATTTAGAATTCAACGAACGGACCAAATATCATTAAACCATTTAATTGATAAAAGCACATTATTTATTCAAAAGGTATGTGGTATTATATCTCGAGTGTAGACCATATTACCGTCCATTCAGAATCGGCTATGAAATTTACGTCTGAGTTTCCATCCGATATACCAAAGAAAATAAGGTACTCATAAGGTCCATTTGTTTCTAAAACTTGAATTCGTAATCTTTAAACCTTTGAACTAATTAATTTTATTAATTCGTTTGCATGCATCTCATATTCTTATTGAACTTTTAAATTACATAAAATAATATTTTATGACTAGAATATCATGCATGTCTACATGTTATGGCATGTGAAAATTCAAGAGTAGGCACCCTAGGCTATATGACATGTTAATAAACAATTTAAAACATACATATATACCCAGGTACGGGTGTCGCGACTCCCACAAGTGGGCGTCGCGACGCCTACAATACCAGAAACTGGAATTGCATTAGGTCTGCGTCGTGACGCGCATGAGGCAGAGGCAAACAAATGCCTCTAGAATGTGCAGCGTCGCGCCTGGTTTCCATGGGCTAAAATTTCATAAATCATGCACATAACAAATTGCGTTAACTGTGCTCTTATTTTTCTATACTAATCTAATTAGTATAATAAATCCAAGGCATTCATTGGTCTTCAAATCTTATTCCATGGAGTGTTGTTGAGTTCTTCACGGAATTTCTCCGTCAAAAGTCCTTCGCGGTCGGCTCCTCCAAGTTACAAATAGGGTTACATAATGGACTTATTAAAAAGGAAATAAACTTACAACACTTGAAAGAATATGACCTTATGGTCTTACATTTCCAATGCTAAAAACAAGAGCCGAAAAAATTAACGATCAATGATGAGCGGGAAATATATCACTATTTTGTATAGTTTTTCGGCTTTTATGAATGTTTTTATATGTTTTGTGTTATTTTGCAGATAAATAAAGTTTCAAGACTCATTGGAATCAAATCGGGGCCAAAACAGCGAAAAACGAGCAAAAATATAAAATTATCATTTCTGCGTCACGACGCGCAAACCTTTTGCATCGTGACCGCTAATGTGCGCCGAAAATGTGCCAAAATCGGAGAAAGCTTGCTAATACGCACCGCTAAAATACACCTGCTACGTGTCAGCATCACAACAATCTTGCTAACATGCGCCGGACATGTGTCATCATCTCATACTGCCGACACTACACGTCATTGCTTATGTCAGAGTCGTGACATGCACAACTTCACCCGTCACAACACCGAGCCAATAATTCAGTCTGTCTACAGCCATGTGCCACAGGTCATCATCTCAGCAAAGCACGTGCCACATGTCATCAATCTACAGCGCGTCGAGACACGTAAGTTTGCACGCGTCGCGATGCGAGGGACCAAGATTTACCTATAAATTCATGCCGATTTCATTTCAAAATTTCATAGCTTCTTGAAGTTCCTAAAAGGGGATTAAGGATTGTATCTTGTTTTTTAAAGCTTTTGTAATTTAAATTATGTATTTTTATTTTCGGTAATAGTATTTGTTTATTTATTTTTTATTTCTTTTATGTTTAATAGTTAATTTTCTGCTGGGGGAAGGGTGAAGCTTTTATTATTATAGTTTAGATTAATCTCCCTTAATTATAATATATAAATTATCTTAAAACCTGACTTAATGGGATACCAACTTTATGGTCGATTGGACTTAATTAAATTAATTTTAACCTTACTAAATTGGATACCGCATTTATGGTCGGTTGGAATTAATCATAAATTTGACTTAATCAGGATACCGCCTATATGGTCAGTTGGTAATATCATGCAAATTTATATATTATAATAAAAGAGATTTCTAAATTAGAAATCGTAAAGATAGATTAATCTCACTTATATTATAATATGAAAATTGTAATTTAATCATATGGATTAAAGTTGATACCGTCTTAATGGCTGGTTTTATTTATGTAACATAATGTGACACCGCCTATAGGGTCGGTCTTTAGGTGACAGATGATTACCGCCTATATGGCTGGTTTATGGAAAAATAATAACACCGCCTTTATGGCTAGTATGACTTAATTGGGTAACAATGACAATTTCTATATTATAATAAAGTGAGATTTCTAAAGGTGGATCCCCTAACCCCATCATTTTATTTTTATTATAGGGAAATGATGAAACACAATATTAGCATGCTTAATAATTGATTTAATTATATTATGGGTAATATTTTGGTTTGTTTATTGAATATTAAGCTTAATGATTTTTATTGCCTGATCACCAATAAGATCGATGTGGTAAACTTAAAATGAACTTGGAAAAGGGATTTTGGGTTTCAGCCTTAGATTCAATAGCTCACGATCTCATCTTGGGGCATGGTGACCCTTAGGTAGATTTCCTTCCAGGATAGACATATAACTGTCGGGCGGGGGTAGCCATAATTGGAACTTAAACTTAATGAGTTCAGGTAACTTGGTTAACATAGACATATGATTAATTGGGTTATACTGGGTGTTTGCATCTGACCATTGGAAGAGGTTTTTGTATATTTTCGTGTTACAGGTTAGCAAACTGATTTATTACACATGTATAAGAGAATCAATTCATCATTAGAATAATATTGTGTGGAATCTCAACCCTAGATATTTGTGTCTTTTGTTTATTTTCCTTAGTATTTTCTTTTGTGCAGTTATTTATTTATTTATTTAGAAAATCCAAATTCAACCAATCAAGCAATCATTCCATTCTCCCTTTAATTAGATACCTGTAAATAAATAGTATCAATAATTAATAATAACAATAGAAATTAAGTCCTCGTGGGATCGATATTTTTATATTACTTAAGCGATATGTGTGCTTGCGTTACGTGTGTGATTTCACCGATCAAGTTTTTGGCGCTGTTGCCGGGGACTTATTTTTCTTGAGTTATTAATTTTGAAGCTATCTATTTTACTTGTATCTAATTTTTTTTTTATATCTATAATTTTTATTTCTTTCTTTTATTTTTCAAGTGGTTGAAAATGAATCTTCATTGGGTGATAAAATAATTACGAGCTTTACAAGGTAAAGATACACCCCAAATCAGGGAACAACAGTCCGGATTTCTGAGGCATGTTGTCCAGCCCAACAACTATCATGGATGTCAGAACCAATCAATACAACATTTGCTCAACATAACGCAATGGGTAGATGTGAAATATGTAATGATAACCACCCGAGCGATCAATGCATATACCACTACAATTCAGGGTGGCAAAACTATCAAAGACCTTCATATAATGAATTAACATATTTCACTGAACAATATTTCCCATCTTATCCACCATCAACCTACGATCTTCAAGGACCAGAACCATCATTGGGAAGACAGTTGATAAATAAGCTCGAGAAAAAGGAAGCTGAACATGATGCAACGAATAGGCTGAGCAGTATAAAAAATCAGAGGTATCAGTTCAGGGGCCCGAACCAGTAGAATCTCAATTTTATCTTTATTATTCATCAGACTTTGATGAGGAACAAGTAGAAGAGCTATCTGTACCAACTATACCAACAATAAATGAGGATGAAACTCTTCATCCTCAAAATGAAGATATTGGAGCATGCATTGCACTGATGTTTAATGAATATCTACCCGAGAAATTCATAGCAACCACAGAGGATAAAAACCTACACTCAGACACATCTCTACATCCCCAGGTTGACACATATGGAGCATGCATTACACAGATGACAGATGGAGAGCTGAACGAGGAAATACTTAATTACATTTGTGAAGAAAATGTGGAGAAATATGCAAAACAAATGGAGGAGCAAATGTCTGACCACATTGAAGATCTCATGTATTCAGGAGAAACATCACTGTATTGGGGAGTACACATCAAATATATCACCCAGAAGCTTGACAGAATGGAACTCCCATTCCAAGTCAAGCACCATACGAGACCTCTTGATTTCCTTTCTTTCTTTTCAGGAACCACTAGAGCGACAAAGTTTAAAAGGTGGCACAAGCACTAAATGAGACAAAATTCTTTTTGCCACTTTACCGTTGGAAGAAACCCTTCAAAAGTAACGCTCATGGGATTGTCTTTAATCGGACATCCAAAACCACATTGAAGTCTCCTTAATAGATGGACTTCAGTTACGTCTGGCTGAAGATGAAAAATTTAGCGCTAACAGGGAGACAACCCATGCAAAATTTTTATTTTCATTTAATTTTTTTTTTTATATTTTCTACACACATGTTGTAGAATTTTTAATTTTGTGTGTTATTTTTGCAGGGAAAAACATAGACGAAGCATTTAAAGCAAAGCAAACCAGTGAAAATGGGGTTATCACAGAATAAAGTTTGACAAAATCGCGAAGATAAAAATTCAATTCATCAGAGATGGCAGAGTAAGGAATCAACTCTTGAGCCGCATCTAAATTGATATGTTTTAAAGGTTCGCATTTTGCCAAAAAAACTCAGCGTCGCGACACGTAAAACCCAGCTTGTCGCGATATATTGACCTAAACATGGAACCCTCAATTTTAGGGTGTCGCATCGCGATGCAGAAACACTACGCGTCGCTACGCGAATGCGATTCTAGGCCTTAAACCAATAGCCACCGCACTTTTTCCTCATTTCTATTTTCATTTTCTTCTTCGATTTCTTCATTTTTTCTTCATTTTCCTACACCTGAAACTCTATTTCTCCTTCAAATCACTCAACAAACTCATTAAACTCCATATCTTCCATTACCCCCTTAATTTTCTCTCATTTTCTTTTTCATTTTCTCTCTCAACCAAACAATCAAATCTACAACAAAATCTCACCAAATCACTCACATATCCTCCTTTTGTGTGTGAACCACTCGGATTTGAGGCTCGAGCTCATGATTTGGGTACTTTTTTCATTGATCTTCAATTTTTTTTTTGTTATTTCCGAAAATTAAAAAAAAGTGAATATCTTTTGTTATTGTGAGTATTTGTGATAATTATTATTGTTAATTTCGTAGAAATCGGGGGCAAAGTTGTGACGGTTGTGAATTTTTTCTTAGATGAGATTGTTTGTCTTAATAAAATGTTTTAGGAAAAGATAAATGCTAATTTCACTTTAATCCTATACTTTGAACCTAATATCTAGGTCAGACTCATATGCACTTAAAAAAAATTTGTTATGTAGCAGTTAGATAATAAGGAATTGACAAAATGACTAGTTGTAATAATCAGTGGTTGATGAATGACCATTTGCATGAATATCTATTTCTGTCTGCAGTTATTTATAATGTGAGGAATGATGATAAAAAAAAAAAAAGTTCTTACATAGTAACCGGGCGTCTTGCCTCAGTAAGCAGTGACTGTTCGCGTCAAACGGTAGAACTTTTAACATCTGAGATCCGAGTAATTAAGTCCGTAGGGGTGTTTTAAAACCTAGTGCCCTAAATCCAACTGGTTTGGGAGTCACTGGCCCAAAGCTCGCTACATGGATTAAAGATGTTACAAAAAAAATCACATACCTCACTTTGAGCAGATTGTAGCATACAGAATAATTTTAGATAGTCAGACTGGTTTGACCCATTAAATACTGAGAATTGAGACAAACTCACCCAGTTGATAACTTAGAATCGAAGCTGTTTGCAGAACTATTCACACACACACTCAGAGTCAGATTTAGATACTTTGTTCAAAGGAAAGGATTTTAGTTGTAGTGTGTATTTTGAATGTTCCTTTAACTTTGTTGCTAGACATTCTCTAAGGACATTATATATATAACTATTATTTTTTTTATTTTTTTTCTTTCTTTTCTTTTGCTCTTTTTGCTTTTGTATGCATTTGTCGTTTGTAGGTATCGTCACTGTAAGCCCTTGCGAGACTACAACTCGTCCACTAGGGACACTTAGGGGTTTAAAGGCTTTTTGCATACGCTAAATGCAACCGTAATCCCTACGAAAGTGGTTTAGTTTAATTTAGTTTCAGTTATTTATTTCAATTTATTTTGTTGTTTTGCTCGAGGACTAGCAAAATATTTGGTTTTGGGGTGTGATGAGCGGAAAATATATCATTATTTTCCACCCCTTCTACCAAATATTTTGTATGATTTCTTAGGTTTTATGAATGTTTTTATGTGTTTTATGTTATTTTACAGATAAATAAAATTTTAGGACTCATTGGAATCAAATCGGGGCCAAAACAGTGAAAAACGATAAAAAAAGATAAATTGTCATTTCTGTGTCACGACGCTCAAACCTTTTGCTTCGAGACCGCTAATGTACGTCGAACACGTGCCAAAATTAGAGAAAGCTTTCTATCATACGCACTGCTAAAATGCGTCTGCCACGTGTCAACATCACATCAATCTTGCTAACATGCATAGGACACGTGTCATCATCCCATGCTGCTGACACTACACGTCATTGCTTTCGTCAAAGTCGCGATACACATAACTTCATGCGTCACAATATCGAGCCAATAATTCAGTCTGCCGACAGCCACGTGCCACATGTCATTATCTCAGCAAAGCACGTGCCACGTGTCATCAATCTACGGTGCATCGCGACATGCAAGTTTGCACGCGTCACGACGCGAGGGATCAAGATTTGCCTTTAAATTCAAGTCGATTTCATTTCAAAATTTCATACCTTCATGAAGTTCCTAAAAGGGGATTAAGGATTGTATCTTGTTTGTTTAAGTTTTGTAATTTAAATTATGCATTTTTCCTTTCTCGGTGCTGGTTGTTTTGTTTTGGTGATGGTTGTTTTGGTTGTTTCGGTGATTTTAGGGTTTTTTCTTCAAGTTGCCCTCCAAGAGCCTCCTCTGTTTTTTGTGATTTTCGGTGATTGCTTGTTTCAAAGAAGAAGAAAAAAAAGCCCTAGGGTTGCCGCCACTCAAGAAGAAAAGAGACCTCACCAAAAAGAATAAAAGAGTCTCCTTTTTTATAATGATTTGAAGGGATCTCTAAATAGGGAATCAAATCATGAAAATTTGGGGGATATATTCTCAAATTATTTTGGGAATACAATCTCATAAATTTGGTGATTAAGATATCTCAAATCTTGTTAAATTGGTAAGGATTGGATCCCAAAATCTCATTGAATTAGAAAGTGATTTGATGAGAGGATTTGCATGGATTGCATGGGCTTTGGGCATGCATGGTGGGTCATGGGCCACGTGGATGGGCTGTATGGTGGGTCCGAGGTCAAGGTTTGAAGCAGAAACTGAATGAACGAATCTGAGGCTGGCTAGTGAGTCTGAATCCGATGAGGTGCTAATTTTGGAGGTTTTCTTTCCTTCCGGCATTCGTTTTTCGCAACTTCCGCAACTTTTCAAGTAGTGCCTACATACGAGGCTCGTCATCGGGCTCATGCAAAAATGCAATGTCTACAGGTGGTCGGGTCTACTATAGTCTAGTCCAGAAACAGGTTTGCATCTAAAGGTGGTGGCAGTGACACTTTATTTAAAATTTATCAATTTTAAGGGTGGGTACAGTTTGGTTCGATATAATTATAAAAAACTATAATTATAATTATTTCATTTTTTAAAAATGAAACCATTCGATTTTTTTTATAACAATTAAAAAATATATATTTTAATTACATTTTAAAAAATAATTCATTTATTATTTTCAGACAACTCGAATATAATCATCTCTTCCAAGTTGAGAAAGACAAATTTGAGAAAAATTTGCCACTAATCAAAATTTAACCATAAATAAAACATTATACAACTTAATAAAATAAAACACACAAGTGATTGACATCAAACATCATCTGTCTTAATTGTTTATAATATATATGATAGATAAATACTCTGGCCAAGATACCATTTTCAGGCAATAGAATCTAGTACTGATAATATATTCATCTCTTTCCTAGAAAAATAAATCTAATTAATATTTAATTGCTAATAAAAAACGTATTGATGGAGATATATATAATTTAATAATATATTGAATAGATATCTTACCAAAGTAGCTTTTGTCTAAACTCAATACTAGCGGTAGCATTAATATGTAAATGATAAAATCCTATATTTTATTTAGAAGCCAAGTTAAGGAATTTATTACTTGTCTTTGCTTGAACTTGAACTTGAACTAGAGCATTCTATGTGATTCTTTTGTAATTATCAGTCATAAAAAGGAATCAATCCACTTGAAATATATCAGAAGAAGATAATGTTAATCAATCAAAACTTTCCACTCCTATTTGGGAATGTTTAGTTTTGTAGATTATCATAATTAAGTGGGATGTTGAGATTAATTACTTCTATTCTGTATAATTATATACTTGAACATGATCTTATCTAGAGTTGGAACTATGACGAGGCACAGGATCTTGGCATCCCAAGCTTTAATTTATATATTCTATATTTATATTATAACAAACTCGAAGTTATAATTTCACCATTATATTCCATCAAATCAAAATCCTAATTTCACTTATAGAATGTTTTCCCACAATTTACGGCAGATAATCCAAAAATAGTCAACTAAGAGAAAAGAGTATGTGTTATTTTTCAATTTCGGCAACAAAAAGGCCATAAAGCAACAACCCAGCCATTTGAAAAATTAAAGTTAAAATTAACTTTTCTACATAGCAATTGACAATTGTTGGGCATCAATATCAAGTTGGTGAAAGTGGATGTTGCTTTCCAATAACCTGTTGCTTAATTTTTTTTTTTCATTTTTCAATTGCAAATGGCATTTTATACAAGTCAGTCTCTTGTTTCCTTCAATGGGCAAGGCCATTGATCACTATAGAGGTCATATAACATCACAGAACAGAAAGTAATTGTAATATCCCGAGTTTTTCGTAGTAGTAATGGAATGTTTCCGAATTAAAGTTAAGGATTTGAAATGGGATGTCATTCAAAAATAAGAGTTTATGTGTGGGAAAATAGATTGGAATATTTTAAAGTGAAGCTTTGTCGTGTTGGGAAACGCATGATTCTGAGAACCGGTTACGCGATTTTCGATTATATCGTTATACGCGTAAAAATTTCTTATTTCGGATATAAAAAATTCAAACGAACTCTGATTGAGCTGATTCTTGAACCATCGAACTCGTTTTTCCGAGACGAACAACTTTCATATTGAACACTTTTCGAAATTTACATCAGAAGGGCTTCCAAGATATGAAAGTTTTGAGAATGTTCCATGATAGAGACCTGATTGTAATTTTCAGGGGTTAAAACATAATTTTCCAAAACGTTTCTATATATACCTCAATGTTTTGTTAATTGCGAAAATGTGACAATCCTCAAAGTCATCCCACGCAACCCCAAACCCCCAAAACACGTTGCAGCTGACCTTGGTCGCGCTGGTGGCCATCGTCGGCCGGCGCGACCGGCTAGGGGGGTGTGCCCGCAACCCCCCCCACCTTGTGGAGGCCAGCGGCAGTCCCCAGGTCACCGGAAAATGGTGTTAAGAAGAGAGAAAATACGCGGAATGGATTTGTCGATCCTAGCTCCTCGCTTCGTTTCACGACCTAAACCACCCGCCAAATCGAAGCTCTCGGAGAGTACTACAAGTTAGTGGTGATGGATTTTCTGTTCCGAGCACGGTTTCACGCGAAATGAGGAATGAAGATTCAGATGAATAGTGACCCATTGTGAACAGTAGCTCCGATATGAATTCCGTCAATTCCAGCGCGTTCGTTGGATCATTTGTAGTCCGTATATGCCCTCGAAATCTCGTTAAAATCTCCTGGTAAAAATTCGCTAATTTGAACTTTTTCGCTAAATATTCGGATGTATCCAGTAGTGTCGTAGAGTAGTGTATTGATATAAATTGAATTGTTTGAGTATTAGTATATTGAATATGTGCATTGGTAGAATTCGAATGAAAACGGAACGAGTTTGATCTATCTGATAGAATATGCAAGTTTTCGGTAAAAGTGAGTTTTTACGTATAAAGATGTGTTTTGGTTTTGATGATAGTTATGAGTTATTTCTGATATTACGAACATATTTGGATAAATATGGATAGATTCGGAAGGTTCGGGACCATTCCGTAGCTTTTGTGGAAATATTTTAGGAAGATTTTCTAAAAACACGTAAACCAAAAATTTAGGTGAACTAGTGGCTTGGAATAGTTTGTGATGGTGTTTTAAGATTATTGAAACTAAAAACATTAAAAACGGACTTGATTAGGTTATTCCAGAATGATCCGAGATTTTATCGTTGTTTAGTCGAGAACTCTGTAAGTCATGTTTCTGATAGTATTTCATCATTTGTTTTGATAGATGTGACTAGGACCTGGGGTGCTCGCGAAGTCAGGTAAGTAACCCATGCGATGAATACTTGAAAGTTGATATATATATATATATATATATATATATCGAAATGATTGAAGTGTTTAGGTTAAGACGAAAATAGATAAGAGATGGTATTGAAAAAAAAGTGCAAAACTATATATGGTTAAGTAATCGACCACCACAGGTATGGATTTTTGGTTATTTCTATGCTATAAAGTGAAGTAATTGACGAGTTCAATGTCTATATGCATGTGTTTATGTATGTAAGTGTATGAATGTGTAATGGTACGTATATGTATACGTAAATGAAAAAGTATATGTATAAGTATTGATACACATATTTGAATTGGTATATGATGATATGCCATGGATAATTTGTGTATGGTAGGTCGACAAATGAAATAAGTGATGATTTCTAAATTTGTACTTGTACGTGTAGATGTGTTTTATTGGAATAAGTTTATTAATGACTAATGCATATGATCTAGTGGTATAGAGGTTGGGTTGGTATAGGCTAAGTCTTTTTCGACAGATGGAAGTTCGTGACTGATTGGATACATATATGAATGGTGAATGTTGATTGATAAGTTAAGAGTATGAGGATTGTGAAGGTCATGGTATCAGAACTCGATATAATGAGTATATTCATATGTTTGATGTATATACGTGTGCATATGATGATACAGATGATAAGCAATGTTTGACATGTATGTGTATGTGTATGTGAGGTCGTGTGATGAGTTTGTGTCACGTGATATGTATGCATGTGTGTACAAGCCAACCATATGAATATATTATTTGGTTATGTTTTCTTTGATGTATTGGCTGTTATGTATGCTTCGTTGTCGGTTGTACGATGATTGTATGTATATCTGAGTTTGAATTGTGAATGTTATTATAGAATGAATGAATAATTCGGGAGTCAATGTGAGTACAAGATGCTGTAAAATATGCTTATTAAGTTGTATCGTATGTACGCATGTGTAATAATTCTAAAATTGAATTTTTGTGAATATTGGAAAAATGAGTCATGATATGTATGAATACATATGAATCGCGCATGTTAAGTTATAATGAGGCTACTGTAATTGAAGAAATTTTCATTGAATTGAAACAATTTATTTCAAAATGTAGAAAGTTTGTTTGACTTGTCGATTCGATGATATTTCAAATATGGATATTTGTGATAAAATTATAGATGTATGAATTCATGTTCACATGATTGAAGTGGAATTGATGTTAATTATATACTCTATGATATTTGAGCTTTGCTTTGAATTTTAGCTATGAGATTGACACATACGTAGATAGGTAAATATAAAAATTTGACATGGATAAAGTATAAAGGATAACAAATGTTGATAACTCTGAACTCATCGTAACTTAGTAAATGTGAAAAATATCTAATGTAATTGATTTTAAATGTTCTGTAAGTAGTATTAACATGGTTTCTTACTGAGTTTTTATAACTCACACAAAACCAGTTTGCTTGTTTTGCAGGTTGGCTTCTAGATGGGTCAACCACTTCAGCCTTGGAAGTCATGCTCGAGACGCAGATCACCGAAGCGACAGTCACCCTCGCAAATGTCCTAGGATAAGCTTTAGAAGTGTAGGATTTGGGATTAATAATTATTTATCGTGATGAGCACGCTATTTGTAAATATTAAATAAATGTTTTGATTTCTTATGATCTTGTGGGCAAAGCTTTTGAGTGTTGATAGATGATATATCACAGAGCCCTTAGGTGATGTTTTTGATGTATTGGTATGGACCTGAGGTTTATTTTGATATATGATATTTATTTCAGGATTGTTTTGATGATGGACTGAGATCCAGGTTGTCCAATATTTGAATACATCATGCCGAATTTTCGTAAATTTAGAGGCTTATGGAGATGGGTCAATCCTGTCTCCTACTGGTAACATCCTGCCTTTGGCGGGGTGTTACAATAATGTTGGAAATGTTTGGGAAATTTACGTTTTTCCAACTTTGTGGCATAATTTTAAGTATTACCCATTTATGGGAATAAATAGATCATGAGTAATTTGGGTTCTCCGTCATGAGTAGTTCACAATGGTATATTGATACGCTTAAAATGATGCTCGGGTAAATGAGATTTTGTCTCACAAAATACACCAATTAAGAAGGGAAATTGAAAAAAACAAGCTTTTCCCACATCTCCAAAGTAGCTAAGCCTATAAGCGCTTATATATAATTGTTGTAGGGGATTCGGGTCGGGCGCATCGGAAACTTGGGTAGGGCTGAAATTGTATTTCAAAAAACTTTTTCAAAATACCGAGTAGATTATTCAATATCTAATATGAATAATGTATTCGGATTTCACCTAAACCCAAAATTTACTTATATGTATGATCAAATCAGATGAAGTAATAATCCGACCACAAAAGGCCCTTTGTCCGACCACATCAAGTCATTGCCGACCACATGTGTTCATGATCCGACCACATCATGTCATGGCCGACCACATGTGGTCATGATCCGACCACATCATGGAAGACCAGACGAGGTCCGACCAGACCATGTCCGACCAGACCATGTCGACCAGACCATGTCCAACCAGACGAGGTCCGACCAGAACGTGTCCGACCAGACCATGTTCGACCAGACCATGCCGACCAGACCATGTCCGACCAGACGAGGTCCGACCAGACCATGTCCGACCAGACGAGACCGACCACATCATGTCCGACCAGAGTCAAACAGAAGAGTATTTTACATTCATCATATACAAATCCAAATACTCAACATAAATGAAAAGCCAAAAGGTGGTACAAGGTCAGAAACTTGAAACCAACACTTAAATCAAGTTTCTAAAACACCATTACAAGCCTCACCACAATGAAACAACTATAGAACAATTCTAGGTTATTTAAGAGTGGGTCAATAACTCTAGAATGGCAACAAGGTTTCTTAAACAATCAATAGAATGCTTATTAACTCATTAGTAACATTCTATGATCTTTATACATGCTCAACAATTTCTACTTAAGTCATTAATAAAATATCATAACATAAAAATATTTATACTTTAATTAATTTAATCATTTAACAATTAAATAATTAATTAATTAATTAAATACAAATATATTCAATATATGTATAATATTTACATTAAATATTAAATACATATATTCATTTATGATATTAGTCAAATATCTCATTTTGACAATTAATTAATGTGTATTTGAATTAATCAATTATTAAATGCAAATACACAAAAATTAAGGAAATAACTATCGGCTTCCATCATATGTATTTTGCGTTTAACCTTTTAACGACTTTATAAATAATCAATATTATTTATATAAGTTGCCCTAGTGCTCTACGAGTATATTTCATTAGTGAGACTCTCTAGATTCAGGCATATCCGTCACGAAATCCAATTTCGTGTCCATAATTTATCCACCCGTAAATTATGACGACCACGGATAAACTCGCTGAATCATACAGGTCGAGGTCATGGAAAATGTATAATTCCTCCGTCACAGGTATCCGGATATATCCCATAGATATAAATGTAAACGTCAAATCTCTATGGGGATTATCCAGTCGATTATTCTATTAGCAATCTCAAAAAAGAACATTTATAACTAACTTCTAAAATGTACCACGGGCCCATGGATTTTATCTTATTGCTAATCATATGGACTACTTATGCTCTGTTACAGAAAACTGACGGATCCTATCTTGATACACACAAGACACCCTGAGGATCTATCTACACCCAACGAACAGGCGGAGGTCTGATCTTAATAGATCGGTGACGTGACTGCCATCTAAGTGTAGAAGATGTCTCATGTGTCCACAGTGGCATCTCAAGTCTAAGAATCACAAGTGCTACTCAACCCGACAAGATTCTTATTGACGTTGGTGTACCATCCATTAAGAATCTTCGGTGAGACTTTCAGTGTTTATCCGCTATAAACACATACACGTCTATACTAGTCTCCAAGACTTATGGTTCATTGAGAAACCATTTGAATCATATATTCCAGTATACGACATGTACCAATCTCAACAGGTTTACTTTACTGACCAAGTAGTGTAAACCTTGACCAGGAACGGTCTGAGAATGACAACGTCATGATACAACTCAATGGCAGTTGCGACGCTTTTGCAACTGCACCATGACTAGTCATTCTAAGGTCATTACATCTTTACCATATTAAAAGATACATTATATTATAGAAACTGCATATATTATTCAAAATAATAACGTTTTACTGAAGTATTCATAAAGAAATACAACCGGGAATTGGCGCTCTGAGCACCAACCCCAACAAAATCTCCCACTTGCTCTAGTGCCAATAACGATTGTATCTAATACCCATCGACTCCACAAACAACTTCGGAGGTATGGCCTTCGTCAGCGGGTCTGCTACATTATCTTCACTCGGTACCTTGCACACGACAATATCCCCTCGCGACACAATCTCTCGAATGATGTGGTACTTGCGTTCCACATGCTTCGACTTCTGATGCGCCCTTGGTTAGTTTGCTTGCGCAATGGCTCCAGTATTATCACAGTATAACGGAATCGCATTCTCGATACTTGGGACAACTCCCAATTCTGTGATAAAGTTCTTTATCCACACAACCTCTTTTGCAGCTTCAGAAGTTGCAATATATTCCGCCTCAGTGGTGGAATCTGCTGTCGATCCCTGTTTGGAACTCTTCCAACAAACTGCACCTCCGTTAAGGGTAAATACGAATCCAGATGTAGACTTTCTATCATTGGGATCCGATTGGAAATTGAAAACCGTATACCCGTTAACTTGCAGTTCATTTCCCTATAAATTATTAACTTATCCTTAGTACCTTTAAGATACTTGAGGATATGTTTAATGGCCATCCAATGGTCATTACCTGGATTGAACTGATATCGACTAGTTACGCTAACAGTGAAACTGATATCGGGCCTCGTACATAACATGGCAAACATTATGCTACCCAAACACGAAGCATAAGGTTGGTTAGACATTCTAATCTTCTCATATTCTGTTTGTGGACTCATCTTCTTTGAAAGATGAATCCCATGTCTGAACGGTATGTTTGTTGACTTACAGTTACCAAAATTATACCGTTCCAAGATCTTATCTACGTACGTTGATTGGGACAACCCAATCAGCCTCTTTTGTCTATCTCTTTAGAGTTTTATCCCTAAAACATAGGAAGCTTCTCTCAGGTCCTTCATGGAGAAATTCTTACAGAGGTACGCTTTGACGCTTTGTAACATACCTAAATCATTCCCAATGATTAGGATGTCATCAACATATAGGACTAAAAATACAACCATGCTCCCACTGGCCTTCTGATACATACAAGATTCTTCCGAATTCTTGAGAAAACCAAACGATCTAATAATCTCGTCGAATCGAATATTCCAACTTCGTGAAGATTGTTTAAGTCCATAAATGGACTTCTTAAGCTTACATATCATGCCCGAGATTTCACTGGACGCAAAACCTTCCGGCTGTTCCATATTGATTTCTTCATCAATAAATCCATTTAGAAAAGGTGTTTTGACATCCATTTTCCAAATCTCGTAGTCATGATACGCAGCTATAGAAAAGCAAAATCCGAATAGACTTAAGCATTGCTACTGGTGAAAAAGTTTCATCGTAGTTGACGCCAGGTCGCTGCGTGTAACCTTTTTCTACCGGTCGGGCCTTGTAAGTTTCAACCTTACCGTCAGGCCCGCACTTCCTCTTATAAACCCATTTACAACCGATAGGAACAATTCCTTCGGGAAGTGAAACCAAGTCCCAAACTTGATTCTCATGCATTGAGTCTAACTCAGATTTCATGACACTTTGCCATTTCACGGAGTCGATGTCCAACATCGATTCTCTATAGGTGAAAGGATCAGTCTCTTCAACTAAGAGAACATCCAGACTCTTTTCTTGTATCAAATACAAACGTTCAGGAGATCTAGATACCATTTCAGACCTACGGAGTGTGTGTGTTG